>JANHFX010007390.1:60555-73619 GCA_027560015.1 Chloroceryle amazona
TCCTATCACCAGTTACTGTTATCAATGACCTACAGGCATGATGCTTATGAGACCTAAGACAGAAGACACAGTAAGGACCCCCCCAAAACACAAGCAATGAGACAACCAAAACCCCAAAGCTCACTTATTCAAAATTCCAGGTGTGATAATAAGGAAACACTGTAAGAACAGCATTAAGTGAATGCACCAATGCACCTGCTACTGCCAAGCACAGGAAAGAAAAGGATTCTATTTCAGTGAGTCATTTAGAGTAAAACATAAACGTAAAATCCCATTTTACATACAATTTTACAGGTACTTAGAAAACAGATTTTGTGTGTCAATTTGTAAACTTTGTCTCAGAAGTTCCTCTTTAGCGTTTCAACTTTATTTTAATTTCTTGGATTTGGAAAGGGTTTTTCTTGTCATTTAGATGCTGCCCCCATTTTAAAAACAGATGTCAAACAGCTTCATGTTAATAACTCTTTACATAACAGTAGTCTCTAATAAAGCTTCGGTTATTCTATTTATCTTCAAAGCAATTTTTTTTGGAAGACTGCACTTAAACATCAAAAAGATATTTTAATAAAAACATTAAGTCATCCAAGAGCAATGAAAATAATGAATTTTTAAACACAACTACTGATGTAGTTGCCTGTCTGCTTGCTTTTTTAATGCATTAATTCATTTTAAACATATTCTAATCACAAGAAGGGATCTCTTATTATATACTGTATACAAAACAATCTCTAAAGTGTGATGCTATTTCAAAAGGCAATGGAGAATCTAGTTTGCTGGCACATACATTTCATCATAGCAAGAGTTCACAATGACAAGGTTCTTTTCAACCCCCAAGCCTTATTATAATTCTTTACCTTCTTACACTCTTCTCTCAAACATTTTGAGACAGAATTTCATAATTAAAACTGAATCAGCTTCAAGAATTCTTCTCCTTTACTTCAGGCACCGGTTCACACAACGATGTGGTATCATTTCTATATTAGCAAGAAGCTGCACAGCATCATCAGCTTCAGAGAAAAGACACATATTAAGGAACAGTTGTCAAAACAACGTTCTGCTTACCACAACACTGCAGTTGTAACAACCACTTCCAAAAAGTGGAGGTAGGCAGATTGAGAAGTCACTAATAGAAGGTAATCTAGGTTTTCCCCATTTCTGCCCCAGATCACAGCTTCAGTCTAGCTGCACTCATCCTGTCTAGAACTAAAAAGAGACTTGTTAAAAGATTACTGAAAATAACCAAGCTGCAACTAAAGACCAAATCATAGTCACTACCTACAAGCACAATACCACAGAAGAGATTTAACACCACAGCAAGAGAATCTCATCTCTGCTAAGCAGATAACCTGCATTGCTTATCACAGGCTAACATGGGTTAATAATTGTATTCTTGTAATGAATGAAACATCCAGACTTACATTTTCTTTATGCCATCAATCAAGATGGATAATGAAACTTCACCTATTGGGCATTTTTAGTGCAGTTTCAGGCATGGCTTAGAGTGGGGCAAGGCAGAACTCATTCTTAAAGTACTCTCACGCCAGCTCTAGATCTGACACGTGTCACCTACGCCACAGGCATATGCCTGCTAAAACCAAACCCCTCCCGACATTAGCTTCTAGCGGGATCCAAAAGCTGTTCCAGATCTCTTAAATGGTGATGGAAACATAAGCAAGAGGGGGGAAGCACATAAGAGGAGAACTTCAAGACAGCCTCTTTTAGTTTCAACACACATTAGTCAAGTTTTTACGAGTAGCTTATTTGGGCACAACCAGGACAAGACAAATTTTTAAGTATGTCTTAAATTAATTAATGGGATCCATCTCTAAAGTATTGGCTAAATTTTAGCTACACATTTAAATGCTATTAAGCAATCCTAATGATGAGGATGACTAGACTAGCAGTTTAGAAGGATGAGAGTAGGCGGAATGGAATAAGCAACTCAACTGATAACCCGTTAAATTCTTTCATAAGAAGTCCACTCAAAAATTATCTGTTTCAAAAACAATGCTTCACAGCAAGATATAACCAATGTTTCTTGACACTACAAGTCATGCAAATACAGTAAAAAAACCCAAACCTTTCAGCTCATCATGATTATAGCACTGAGTGAAGTGCTATCTGCAGAAGAAAGAATGCTGTAGCAGTCCCTAACTCCAAGTTTCCTTACTGCTCCTAGAACCAAGAGTTGCAAACAAAGAAGCAATCATGTAAACACTACAATAGCTGATACAAAAATAGCTTACAGGGACTAAACTAAGCCAGATATCCTCCTTTGCCAAGCCCTGTAGTAGTTTCACTGGTAGTAATAACAGGAATATTAAGATAAAGAATAAGTTTCACAGATGACTACTCGGCCTGTTTCCATGACACAGACTGCAATTGTGTTTTGATAACATAACCTAGTCTACACTAAAGCTCTGGAGTCATCCAAGGTTAAGAGGCAGCTTGTTGCAGAAATGGCACCAAGCCTGGAGAGTTTCAGCTCTGTTGTAACAGTTGCAGTAATGAAAACAACAAACCAAAAAAACCCCACAAAATTAAAATAAAATAAAAAACCAACAACACCACCCCCCCCCAAACACAAACCAAACAACCCCAATCCACCCCATAAAACCCAACCAAACAAAAAAAAAAATCACAAACAAAAAGCCAACAACAACAACAAAAACAAAACCACAACTAAACATAATCAGCTTGTCAACATACTATTCGAGATTTTCTCTACACCTCTGAACATAGCTTTGTTGTAAAAATCCAAAACTATTCAGCATGGACAAACCTGCTCGTCACTTTCAAGTAGTGTTAAATTACCATTCACACAGGGCTTAAAGTCTTTAAATATCAGTAAGGAGAGGTCACACAACTGTTGCTGAAAAGCAGGTTAATTCAGGTACTTCTGACTCAGAATGTAATTGAGCCTCATTTGCTCTAAATGCTACTGGCACTCTGATTCAATTTGTAGCACTGCTTAAAAAGAGCAGTTCCAGAGGCCAGAAATAGCCTGGGGCAAGGTACTCCTTTTGAACGAGACTTTTCATGTAACCTTCAATTATAAAGGAAAAAAAAAACAACACAAAACCAAACCCAACAACCAAACCTTAAATATTTTGCTGCTGTGGTGCTAGTCTCACTTACTTTCCAGATTTATAAAAATAGCATCTTCTTTTTACAGCTTCAAAAGATCATTAATAACAGTATTCGTGGTTTCAGTGAGTGGAAACAAAAGGCTCAAGTCTCAGGGTTTCCATTAAACACCTACTCTTAACCAATAACAAACACCTCGGAGCTTAACCACAAAAATGAAAGCTGCTGTTTTTCTTTTTCTACTATTTTTTTTGAATACAGCAAACAATGCAAGGAGTTGTGTAGAAGAGAAATCCCAAACATCCAACATCCCATTGATCGTCCTATAAGTAACGGATGCATATTTAGTTTTGGCAGAAGCCTGAATTCCAATGGGAAAAAGAGCATCTTACATCTTCTTAAAAGGGGCTTTGAATTATAACCCTGGTTGTAAAAGTTTTACATTACATCACTTGACAATCATCCAAGCAACAGGGAAAAATACAATAATCCTAGGAAGTTACCTATTAAAAATCCACTACCGACTTGATGAATTTTGCTGCTCCAACCTTGTAAAAACAGTTCTACTCCAGACATGTAATTTTGTTTTGTCAAAGAAAATTATCTTATTTATTGTTTACTTTGCTTGAAAGTCGTCCTAAGTGCACCAATCCATAAATAAGAATTTTCTGATTCTCAGTTATTAATACTAAGACTTAAAAGATGTATTAAACTCTGAAAACATATTACATTTATACTATAGCAGTGTCAGCAACTGGAATAATCTAAAATAAAGAAATACACAGAACACTATCTCCCTGACTATTACTCTGCAAGTTAGAAGTATCTAGTTAGCTCTCCATAGCATGCTGAACTAGCGTACCTTTTTAAAAGCTAAGGATAAATTTATGTTAAGGAACCACATTCAGAGAGGAGATCTCAGTCATGAAAGACTAAAGACTGAAAGATACTCAGAAAGAAAACAAAATAGCTGCACAGTTAAGCATCTTTTTACTTCATTTGGGTGTTTTAGCTTCCATTAACAATCTCCTCCTCTAAGGAGTTACAGCCCACCAGGAGCTTTTAACAGGCACACACCATCACAGACTGCTCTGAAACAACATGGTTTTGAGCCTTCACACACCCCAACATCCTATTCCAGTACCTCCAGAGTAAATCTGGACTGCACAGAAAGCTGCTTCTATTTTAAAAATTTCCTTCTCTTAGAGTCTTAAACCAGAACAGATGCAGTTAGCTGCCAATCAGACCTCTACTGCTGCAGACCGAGACAGCATGATGAGTGAACCCTGGACAGGCAATATTCGCGTGACTTGATTATTTAATTTCCCTCTGTCTTCTATTGCATATATATATCTAAATATATGACAAGTTACAGGAGAGAAAAAATAGGCATTGAAACTACCTTACCACCCATGCAGTCACATCCTTTTACACACTCTTGTATTTAGTCACTCAAGTGTTTTAGGAATAAAAGCAAAGTCAATAAGCTAAAACCGAAGGACAAAATTCCAAAAAGAAAATCTGCAAAATCTTTAAGTCACATGCCACCTGTAATAGCACTATTGAAACCCTCAGTACTACCCTAGGAATTATTTTCTTTAATATACAAAACTTACCAGGAACAAAGTATTTAAATGTATTTATTAGCATACTGCAGTCACTGGATTTTTGCAGTCTGTCAGTTTTCTTTCTGTAATGACAGCTCACATACCAGACTGTCACATCACTGTGACTGCTTCTATTCCCACTTCTCAAAAGCTGTACTAATTCATTAAGGTAATTTCAGAACTTATCAGATGTGCTTGAAGGAAAGGACTGCTGTCACTCACTTCTCCTTCCTGAAGGCTCCTAACTACTATCACATGAACTGGCAAATGAAACTGTCTAAGGAAAAGAATTCCCCCCTGTCTTGGGAGGAAGGACAATTAACATCTTTATCAGGTGAATTAATGTATTGTTCACAGTGGAATGTTCTGGGTTTTTTCTCCCCTTTAGATTTTTCATTATGGAAAATACACCTGCAATCATTTTATAATGTAGTGAATAATACTGACACCACACCCCAGTCTCATATGCCTAGTGTGGTAGCCACACCATTACATCCTCAAATACCGATATATAATTTACCTTACTGATACCAAGTATTTCTGTTGATGCCTTTCTTCCTGTTATGTCCTGAAATCATCTACATCATGCCCAAACCTCTGCCTGACAGAACTCAAGTTGTTCTATTCTAAACTGGACTAGTGAAGCTGAAAACCCACATAAAAATGCCTGTGATCATATAATTCTTCCTCATAAAAACACCCAGAAACATCCCCGCCCAGTCCTTGTGTGCTATTTTGTAGCAAGGGTTGAGTGAGAAGTCCCACTGAGAAAGGAGTGACCAGAAAAGCTAAGTACAGAACTCCACTTGCTGAAGCCATGAAGCCAATCCTCACTTAGAAAACCAGGGGGGAAATACTTCATTTTTATGAACCACAGTGCAGAGACTTCAACACTTAATTTAGAATAATCCAACCAATTAATTTCTGATACACCTGGTACAAGAATAATTAAAAAAAAAGCCTTAAATTTACTTGCTCATTTTTGTTGTCTTACGGTTTTATTCCTTCCTTTTTGCAAATGCCACAGAAATGTGACAGAAAAATCACACATTAAGGAGATGAAAACTTTGCCAAGTATTCCTCCCACCCCTGTCCCTCGAATGGATTCTGCAAAATTACAGTGTTTGGTGAAAAGGTAAGTCTTACCAACTCTGGCAATAATTAGAGAAAAGGGATAAATTTAGTACAAATGTAACATACAGAATTAATTTTTGTGTCCACAAAGCTGTCAAGCCTCCAGTACCAGATCTCTTTAACTGGAACTCTGCACTTATCTACTAGCAGCCCTCAAAACAGGAGGCTCAAAGAGAAACACTACTTTCAAAATCAAAGCAGGCCATCAAAGGTGACTTAGTACAATATAGGACCTTAGCCTGGAAAACTACCAGCTGGGCTGTGCCCTTTGCTTTCTGGTACAGCATTTAGGAGAGCTTTCTCCACAGCTTTTCATCACACTACTTTCACAATAAATAGAAGAAGTATCTTGCACTCCAATGGAACTTTCCTGACTACATCCAGAGTCACCAGTAAAATATGAAGCAGCATCACTGAAGGAAAACCTGCAAAGCTACAGTTCCCAGTGCATTGATACGAGTCCGAACGAGGTTATTCCCCAATGTCTCCAGTTACCGTTATCAACAGGCAGGCTCTTAACTCTTAACATATAAAAAAAACAAATCAAAGAGATGGCATGATTTAGAGGGTTTCCAAACAGTCACCCCTTCCTCTGAGCACCTCTTCTGTGCACTAAAATAAAAATTATCTATGAAAAACAAATTATGTGTCTCCCTGAAGATCCTTGATACAAATGCATCCCTAAACTTGGCAAATGGGAGACATGATTCAGAAGAGAAAAACAGAGTAAATCATGAAGTAAGCCATCATCACATCAGGAAAGGCTCTGTATCAAGTATAAAACAGGTAAATGTCATAAAAAGCTATCAGAAAAGCAATGTCTTCAGATAGCAGTCACAACATGATTTAATACAGAACGTGAGTACAAGAGACACACAAGCAGTAGCAAGTCCAGGAGACAGCCCTGACAGCTCACACCTTTTCCGTATAATACAACAACTGGTTAACAAAACAGTCACATTTAAAATAGTCTGGACTATTCCAAGCAAAGAAAGTTTAACTAATACTCACTTTCCTGAATAACATTTTCCTTCCACTCACATGAATCACTTACAAAGAACTTAGTGTCCAGGTTTCCATACTGAAGGCCTGGTTTAACAAAGGAGACTAAAATTCATTTTAACTAAAGGGTTTTTTTTTGTAGCACTAAGACCTCTCTTTTAATTAATTCTACAGGAGGACTTTTCAGGCAATTAAACAAGAGAATGACTCATAAACAGGAAGGACAGCCTGAGTCGTAGCCTCTGGTTTAACTTACCCAGTCCATTCCATCAAGCCTAACTTATTTTTATCTTTCTCCTTTCAAATTTACAGCAACAGCCAAAGTAGTCACAAGGGAGTGCACCACGAACAATGCTCCCTAACTTGTCACCAGTTCCAGAGGAAGCGGTGACATTTTGATAGCTCCCAGTAAAGTCCAAGAACAAAGAGTCCCACGGTTGCTCCATTATCCAAATAGCCCATCCTGCAAGTCTGAATTGTCAAAGCAATGAAATTAATAGGCAATATGCCATCTCTGTTACCTGCATTAGCTAGCTGAATTGAATACTGACTCCCACCACAACAAAGTTAAATAATAAAAATTTCATTTCCAAGGAAAGTAGCTAAGACCAGAGAGTGAAAAATCATTAAAGAGAATAGGAGAGATGAAGACACCCATGGATCCAGGAGAAAAAAAAAAAAATCTACAAGAAAACAAAGCATTTTAACAAGCAAATAAAGTCTCCATACAGAAAAGTAGCTTCAAGTATGGAAAGGTACAAGGGAGAGTGGTATTTTCTTTATAACTGTTTTAGTAGTCTGTAAGACTTTGCCCTGTTCTGATTTATTTTTGAAACAAGATCTGTATTCTCTTTACTATGAATTACTTTCCTTCTGGAGCTGCTAAAGAAGAGCTAGTTACTTTCCAGCTTCCAAAAGTGTTTTAATTTTAACGTCTACCCACACGTAATTAGTAACAATGCAGGTGATCAATGATGTTTTCAGTATTATTATAAACAACTATTTCTCAAGATCGTTTTAATTTAAATAATTGGTTCTATTCTTAACAGCAAGGTTATAGAGGTTGTTTCCACTTACAGAGAGTAGAGGCTGAAACCAGCTTCACAGTATGCATACATTCCTATGCTTTCTTCCATCCCTCCTTGTCTGAAGCAGGACAGCATTTTGCTATTTCATATATCCACAAACCACTCAGAGCATGTGACCATGGCACAAAACCCAGGCTTGATTTTTGCAAAACAAAACAGGAACCTTAAATTACAAAGCATCAGAGAGATGACTGCTTCACAGGGCTCACGAGCGTTTTTTTTTCAATATTTCATTAGCACAACATTCACTTGTAAAGGCAGGAGAACATTTTCTACTGAGCATCCCTGCAAACGGCTTACACTCAGAAACATGAGATTTAATTATCACCAGTCCTGCATAATTGCCAGAATTATTAATGGTCATAAAATAACGTTTATACAGCATGCCACAATTTAAGCTATTCAAACTCACTTTCTACTATTTCTTTCAAATTTAGTGGACATTAATTTCAAGGTCTGTCCTTTGGTTCTTGCATTTTGGCATAGTATTAAAAATAAATAAAGGGTACAAAACACTTTAATTTTGCTTTACTCTGAGTACCAGATTCATTGGATACAAACAGTGGATAAGGAAGTCTTAGCACTTTCATTTGTTTGTACAGTTCCTAACATCAAACAGTACTTGAAGGGCTTCCATTCCATACTGCTAACAAAAGGCAGGTGTGTAGGGGGGAGAGAACAAGCTAAAAGAATGTGACTTAGAAAAGCAAGTCAACAGTAAGAGGTTTTTTTCACTGACTTTTGAAGGGCGGTTATATTATAGTCACTGCAGTAAAACATGCAAGAGTTACTCATTCAAGTATAACTGCTACAAAAAGCAAAGAGCGCTAAGTCAGTAAGCATAATGTTCACTCTAAAAACACAGAGAAAGTTAAATGCTACTGAACACTGGGAGTGATCCAAAGAAGCTGGGATATTAACAAGTAGGTAATTAAACCCCTCCCCCTCAGCGTGTATTTCAATTTATTCACTTGGTAATACTGTCTCTAAACCTCACTTCTTTTTCTCAAATGATTGCTCTCAAATTTGAGTTGGAGACCAACACTGCCTGCCACAATTTATCAAAAATAATTAGCTGCTGGTCCCTGAAGACCTTCAATGCATACTGCACTCTATTAGAAGTTTACTTTTAAAACAGTAGGGAAGTTAAAAAGCTGTAATTGAAAAACCTTCCAACTTGCTCACCAACTGAAGTAATTGTTAGAATGATTTCAGGAGGAAGTTCTGAGAAGACCTTTAGAACCAGGCTAGAAGCACTATTGTTCCATCAGCTGATCAACCAGAACTTTATTATGAATAGGTTTAAAAACAACCATACTTCAACCTTCAAGCTTATCCTGACAGGGTCTGATAAACATGGAAGCATCCTGAAAAACAGTGACATTTGGAATGCTCTATATTATGTTTGTATTGACAGCCTGCTTTTAAACAGTAGCTAATTAGATAATTCTAAAAGCAGCTATTGAACTGGCATAGTAGAGGGATGAGTCAAACCAGACCTTCCTTGTTAAAACAAACAAACAAACAAAACCCAAAAGAAATCGGGAACTACCTGCAAGATCTAGATTCTGCCAGACTAACAAATTTCAGTTACTTCAGCTACTCCACACGCCTACTACAGAAGACTCGGATTAACATTAAATGCATTCCCCCTAAGCTCCAAATATTTATACAACTGAGAAATAACAGTTTATGTGAAGGACTAAAAAATAATAATAATAAAAAAGTGGTTTTGCAAGAAGTCTAGTTAGAGGAATCTATACAGAAAGAACAACATGTCACTTACGGCTCTTTTAGTGACTTCAAGGTTCAAATGAATAATTGTCAATAAAACCTCCAGCTTTTGAAATGCTGAACTCAAGACTTGCCTTACCACAATATTACCCATTTGACACACAATGTTCTGTGTTCTCTCCAATTACACAGCAACTTCTCCTGCAATCTATGAAGCAAATGAAAGATCTGTTCCTTCCTTCAGCCACACTTGCGCTATTTCTGAGTTAAAACTGCATATCCTCCATTTCTTATGTTGCACAACAGGAAAAACGGAATTCTTTTCTCTGTCAAAACAATCCTCTTCCCTTACCTCCTCTCCCCTCCTCCCAAACACCTCTTAGATTAAGATTTTTCTCTATGTTCCTAATAATTCCTCTTTGTTAACAGTGTAGCTAACATTGTAGAAACTCCTCAGGACACACAAGAAAAATGTTTCTGTATCATTCTACCTGTGGTCCGAGATACTTAAAAAAACAAAACACCAAACAAACAAACCAAAAACTGTTGAACCGGAGCTTTCACATAAAAGTCTGCAAAGGATGTCCTACATGAATTAATGCTAAAGACTTCAGATTTCCCAAATGTCAATGGCTGGAACTCGGTAAATACTGCTAATGAGACAAGATGACACTTTTCATCTGTATAATGCAAGTGTCTTGCTCACTCCAAGTTCAAGCCTGATCCAGGACCAAGAGCTACTTTCTGAAATATAACAGTGGCACCTCCTTGCAGTTATCTGCCAGTCTTACTGCAAACTACTGAGAGTCTGCCTGCATAAGTTTTCTCCACTACACTTCTGATGTGTGTAAGCAGCCACCTCCACCTGCCCAAAGCCTCTCCAGGTGCCACAGAGCTGCCTTCCCTCTCCCTGTATTAAGAAACAAATCACAAAGAGAGGACAGGGGGACACCCATCACGCTCCTCTACAAATTCCAACACAGAACACTGCACAACCGGTACTGCTACAACACAAATTCGAAACAAATGATTTAGTAATCTTGGTATTTGTCTCACAAAAGTCCCTTTCTTCTCCAACTGGTAGCACACAACGTGTTGCTACCGCACAGTAATAGGAAAACTATTTCCTCAAGCACACTAACCAGAAAGTCTTTTCATATCAGGAAAATCTATTTACAATAAGCTGATAGGACTGTTGCACCTTCTTGCCCATTACGCATTTCCACAAAAAAACCCAAACACATCAACCCACCTCATTAGAAATCAGTTAGCTCTTTGAAACCTGATACTATTCAAAGTTTTACCATACTGGTAATCAAGAAAATGAAACTGATGCAAGAGATAACCATCAAGAGACACAGTTCTTGAGAAAAACAAGTGGTCAAACTAAGTGATGGGAACAGCATCTAATTCACAGCATACCCTATGGAATCTCTGCAGAAAGGAAAGCAACACAGCACAAATAAATATTTGTGGTTTTCTTTCTTGGTTATCACGAGTCCATAGACTTCAGACTGCATTACTGTAACAGAGCCTACACAGAACCTTTAAGATCACACTGACATTTCAGATGGCACATGATGCCTTTCACAACAGAAGCATAATCTCTCTTTATTCCCATATGATAATGGGAATCCATATTCATTACCAAGTGCAGTCCAAGACACTAACTCCAAATACAAATTCCTCTATGGCTTCTCTCTTATGCACTTTGTGTCAGATTTTTTCTTGGACTAACAGGCAATATTATTTGGGATGCTCCAGCAAACCACCACCAAATTTACTAGATACAGGAAGAACAAGCGTAATGCCACAAAGAGTTTCACCTGCAAAATGATTCAGTTAATCCACTGGGGAAAAGTATTTAAAACAATGAGCAGGCTTTGTAAGAAACTGAAAAAGTTTTATAAAGGCTTGTCTGTTTCAAAGGTACTTTATAGTGGCTGTTGTACAGCTGTTTTGAGATGCTCCATATGTTTGGTAGCCTAAACGTAGGCATGTTCTTGCCTTCCTAGTTCAGCTTTACACTGCATACTGTGTGAAAACTATGGTTCCACCAGTTATTTCAAATGGATGAAACATTTTTCCAGGTATCCATCATGAAAACCATGATTTCTTGGGGGAATAAAAAAAAAAAAGTATAAAAATCCTTCATATTCTTGCATAATACAGAATGGGAAAGGTCAATTCCTGAAGTATCACTAAACCCACGTTTTTACAGCACTGATTTCTTACAAGATACAGACCCTAAATGGGATGCCAGTCTTTGCCATCATTATCAAAGGTAATCACCATCAGAATCACACCTCTGAACCACATATAAAGAACTTAGCTTTACATTTTAATATACACATTCACTGTACTGCAGCTTCTACAATACCTAATTCAGTAAGAATGATAATGATTTCTACACAGAGTGCTGACGAATCACTGGCAACATGGCAGAAGTTTCCAAAAGCAATTCTGTTAGTTTCTGTTCACCCACTTTAGTATGACTGCTAATAATAATATACATGTCCACATATAATAATACACATGTCCCAGGATGACTGTAAATTAAACCTTGACATGAATGCTTGAATCCAGAAATTGCATACATCTGACCACGGGAACACTAGCTTTCAAAATCATTATCAGCTTTCAAAATCATTATCAGCATACAATAATCTCTATCATAAATTTCTAAAATATTTTGCTTTAAATAAGCTAGTTTGGGTATGAAGCTGAGGAAAAAAAACCGACACAAACCCAAACCAAACAAGCAAGCTACCAGAAAACATACAAGAAACTTCCCACTCATCTCTATTAAGATTACTGCTCAAAAATGATTGACAAGAACACCACAAGTCTCTGGTTGTCAAAACAGATTGCACTGATAGTACCTGTGGTTCTAAGTTTCCCTCAAAGCAGCCTGTCAAGATGTCTCCTGTAACAGAACCTTTTCTAGGACAGGAAGGTAAAGCAATAAGCTATTGCAGGGAAAAGGTGCTTAACTGATAAGGTCTGCTTCTATTTATGCTAGTGGAAAACATCATCTCATATCAACACTGTGTATTAATGGACTGAAGAAAGTCATGGTGCTACTGCTGAAGCTTAGAAAGCCTCAATAAAGTACAGGCTCCTCCCAGGAGCAGTGGGTTATTTATACAAGTATGAAGTCTCTTATTAGCTTCATTGACTTCAAACACAGAAATAGACATTTATAGTTGGTAAAACTATGACCCTTCCACATCCTTATAAGTCTACAAAGAGTAAAAAAAGGTAAGTTCAGAAACACTAATTTCTACTTCATACTGCTGTGGTGTTTTTTTGTTGTTGTTGTTTGTTTGTTTTTTGAATCATAGAATCATCTAGGTTGGAAAAGACCCCTGGGATCATCATGTCCAACCTTTCACCCTACTCTACAAGTTCT
>JANHFX010007391.1:0-52688 GCA_027560015.1 Chloroceryle amazona
CCTTTCCCATCCCCGCTACCCTGACGGGACCTTCGCTCTTGCCCCGGCGGAGGGAAAATCTCCCCCGCGAGGCAGGTTTGGCTGAGCCTAAAATCCGCCTGTGTCCGCGCGTCCACAGCCCGTTTAAGGCAGCCTGCAGACAAAAGGCAGACATTGGCCCATGGGGTTTGAAGTGCTCGGCTGATGGCGAGGGAAATGCTTAACTGAGCTGAGCTCAGGAGGGGGGTCGGCTGGCGGTCGCGGCGGGGTATGGAGAGTGTGTGTGCTTTCCTTCTTCGTTTTTACTTACAGGTGGTGTAGCCCTAACCCGTTCTGGGTACAGTTGTCTGGTTTCTGTGCGAGGAGAACAGTCTCGCATCCTTTCTGCAAATTCATCTTTAGGGCGATTTGTCTGTCGGTGTCAACGGCTCACGCCATAAGCTTTGCATTTGAGGGGGTTCTGGGAACTCGGGAGCCGTGGGAGATCATGCCTATCTTTCTGAACTGTAAATACCTCTGGTTCCCTGTACAGCGTAGCTTTTCACTGAGCACTATAGGAATGCTTTTGGGACAAAATGAGGTAGTAATCTTTCTGATCAAAGGAGATGACACTTGCTTTGAAACGCTCTGGGTTTCATCAGTAGCATCTTGCAGAGCTGACCATGATTTGCTGCTTTTATATGTGTTGCATAACTTGTAAGCAGTAGGTTCTGGTAAAACTTTATCATTGTCCCAAAGAACTTGGAAGTACTGAGGAATGCTTCCTTTAACCTTTGAGACTGGTTTCTGTGCCAGCTATATACTAAGTAGCCCCAGAATTACGGTTCCTCTTCAAATTACTGCCTTACAGGATGGCAGCTGAATTGTGGTCATCACCCAAGGTGGGCTGTTTGAGGGTATTCAGTCCTTGGACAATATCATGTTTTAAAAAAAGAAAGAAGTAAATATTTCTTACTGCAGTCTTGCGAACCTATCTAAAAGCAGGACGACAAACTGAGAATTAGACTTGTTTTCCTCTGCATAGCAAAGGTCTGCTTCTTAGCCATTGAATAATTCTTTTGAATTCTCTGGCGTGTTACAGACACACTTGCTGTGATGCCAATCATTGTCTTATTAAGGAAAAAAAAGTTAGTGAGTCATCGTAAGGGCTGTCAGAAATAAAATTGACTCCATTCTTGAAAGGGCTCATGCTTGTGTTCCTGTACAGTAAGGGACATCTTTCTGAAACTGCAGTTTTCCTACGTCAAGTTGGGTCATTGATTTTTATTTTTTGTGCTACCTCTCTGCACTTCTTTCAAAATCAAGATTTCAGAATGTTGATAATGTCCATTTTCCTGTCTCCTGAATATGGTAATAAAATTTGACTATGAGGTGGCAGAACAAGTATTTTGGTGGTAGTATGTAAGTTCAGTGGTAGATACTGAAAATGCACACACAAATAAAAGGTCTAGTTTTGTATGTTTGTAAAGCTTCTCATGTTCTTTGTTGACTGTAGTTACATTGACACCTTTGGGGGAAGAGAGAGGAAAAGGAGGGTTTGCTTGACTCTTGTGTATGTGTGTCTTGAGAGATGATACATGGGCATGTTGGAATTGTCTTGCAGTGGTGCTGATAAATGACATTGGTATTGTCAGAGGGATATGAGACTTGGGGCTTAATATAATTAATATATAAAATACAGGAAAGGAATTTGGGAGCTAGGAGGTTTGTTTTTGGTTTTGTTTTTTTTTCCCCCTACCGCCTTAGATCTCTTGTGTGGTTAGGGGAGACAGCTCTCTTTGGTTTCTTTCCACACTGGGGACCGAGATGGTGGCTCTGCTGGAGAGCTGAAATAGGACCGAAAAGTGTTCTGAAGATTTTGGAACACAAAGACACTAATTTCTACTTTTAGAATGTGATAATTGATCATTTTTATGAAAGGTTGCTCTTCTTTATATGATGGAACTTATGGCCAGAAATGAAGTGTTACCTTCAGTTGCTGTGACTGAAGTATCATACGAGACTCCCAAGAATCAGAGTCCTATCCTAACAAGGTTTATTTTACAAAAGAAAAACATGTTGTGGTTCAAAACAGTTCCCACACAGCAACCTGCATCAATCTTTACGTTAAATTCCCCACTAGAGGGAGCCTGGATAATTTCATGAAAGCATTAGAAATTGGTGGAACTTTTAACCATATTCTTCCCTTCCTTCTCTTGGAACCCTCCGACTATCATTTTACTGCCCACAGTGAGCATGAAGTTCCCTGTGTGGTGTAAGGAGGTCGCTCAGTAATGTGACACCTCAGTGACGGTGTGAACTGCTGAGGTGTAAGGGTCCAGTGGTGTAGTGTTTTGAAATGCTTCCTACCTGCAAACCTGTAAAAACGTAACCGTGTAATTTTATACATTTTTAAGGTCTCTTTCCTGTGGCGCTCTGCCAATTGCACATTGAGATCTACTCCAGAAATACGTGTTTGCTTGCATTAATAAGTGAATTGCTGTGTTATGGGCAATACTGTGGTGCTGTAAAAGCAAATGCAGTGATGGTTACCTGTGGGACTTAATTCTGCTCTCACTGGTACAGGGCAGATCTGTGTGAATTGTGACTGTGTGAGAAAACAGCCTTTTTTTCTTATGCCTACAATTTCTAAAGGGCTGCAGTTAAAATTTCAGGGATGAAACCCACAGGATATATGCTGAAATGAGGAACATCTCTCACTTGTCTGTCTTGTCCATTTCATGCCATTTTCCACGGAGCTGTTTTGAGATAGGAAACCTCTCTTTTTCTCCCTAGCAATTACAGAAGGAGATGCTTCTGGAAAATAAAGACTGTCTCTCAAGGACAAGCCAAAGTCATCTTTTATTTCAAATGTTGAATAGATTTTATGGAAACACTTATGTTCCCCCTCTCCCCCCACCTCCTTCCAGTGTAAATATAAAATATAGGGAATGTACAAAAAAAAAGGAAACCATGTTCAGCATGAGCTTAAAGTATGTTTAGATCTTTTGAGGGCTGAATTTCTAAATACATAGTTCGTGATAGCTTGCAAAATGGCTTAAGAACAGGGTTATAGCCATTATTCCCTCCCCCGCATTCGCCCCTTCCCAAGCAGCTCTGGTGTCCTTGACTCTTTAGGAATTTATCTGAGGCTAGTGTCAGGAATTCAACATTTGGACAGATATTACAGCAAATGTGGGCAAAATTCAAGCATCTAGGAAACTGGGTTGCATTTGCTTGGTAGCACTTTGAGCTTAGCTCAGAAGAATCTCGTTGGTACAAAGCATATTTGGACCTTTTGCATCTGATAATGTGACACTTGGTATGGGTTTGAGGGTCAACATAGGGCTTACCTCGTGTTGGCTGATGTAGTTTGGCAGGAAAAGCCAGGTTCTTCATCTTTGGTCTGTGCTACCAAAGTCTGAGGACAGGCCAAGAACTGAAACACCGGAGTTTCGAGCTGGGCATGGCTGTAGGTGAGTGCTGATTTTACTGAAAACCTGGTGCTGTGAGAACGGAGGTGGAGAGTGAGTAGAGGATAGTAACAAATAGCTATATTTGCAAAGTTGGACTGTAATGAATCCAGTTTCCTAATCTTACAGTTACTTTGTTGTCTGAATTTACCGGCTAGATGTGATTCAGTCAGTTTGTGATAGTTTATCCTTCTGTTACCTAAGGATGCTGAAGGTTTTAAGCCTGCAGCTGATGTAAATGGGTGTTGGCATGGTGCAATGTGCTGGTCAGATCACTTCTCCAAGATCATTTATGTGCCAGCTGTGGAAGGAAAGCTGTTTGAGCTACGCAGTGTTTGTGAAGTGACAGAATTAAGCTTGCTCGTGCAGAGTGGAGATTTCTATCTTAATGTACAATCATTAGCTGGGTGATTAGATTCTCCTGTCTTGTTCAGCATGCAGAATAGATGGTACTCAGTTAATGAACAGTGTTTTGTTTTCTTACTCAATGTGTGGCTTAGGTGTTACTTAAATGCACATGCTACCCAAACCCTTATGAAAGCAGGGTTACTTCTCAGAACTGCTGTATGTGTATGTACTCTGTTACTAGGTGTGTAGTGCGGAGACCTGACTGGTTGTCTTCTCTCTGACCCCTGTCTTTGCTGGTACATGATGTATCTTTACAATCTGAGCTCACTGCTTGGTTCGTGCTTTGTACTCAAAATATCTGTAGTACTTTTTTTTAAAGGCTCTATTTGAATGTGACGTATGTAGTGTTCCTGGTAGCATCTTTTTTTATTGCGTATGTAGGTCATTTTCTGAGGAGGCGAAGATTGTATACAGAATTAGGCAGGAGTTAAAAGTGGTGGCATATGGTTCAGGGCTCCCCTGGTGGGACTGGACTGGTTTCTACCGACAAGTAAGATCCAGTAGCAAATAACAAACATAACCAACTGTAACCGAAGGGCTTGCACCGTGTAATACCAGTTCTGTATTTTCTTTACAGGGGGTAGGTAAAGGTACACCACGGTAGCCAGACTACCATATATGCTATAAAAATATTGGAAAATAAGTGGCATCACCTGTTGCCTATTAAAGAGGAGGATATGGGAGGATATGTGTGCTGTTGGTTGGTTTGGTGTGCGGGGGGGGGTGGGATTTTTTTTGTGGTTGGTTAGTTTGTTTGTTTGTTTTAAAGGAATTTATACCTTGGTACATTTTGGAGGGGAAAATCATGCCTACCCCCCAGATAACCATCTGTCAGAAGCAGCACAGCATGTAATTTTCAATCCAGAGATTCATGGGCTGTTTTTTTCCACCAGATACAGCAGCTTGTTAGTATAAGCTTGCAGTAGGGGTGGGGGGGAATATGGAGACAAATAACCACGTTGTTGGAATCAACTCTGATTGATCAACTCTGTTGGAATCAACTCTACTGCCACTGACCAGAGATTCTCACCCAAGTTTCCAGGATCTATAGCTACTGATGTTATTGTCTATTCTCAGAGTTGGATGTCTGCATCTTAAGACCTTAACCTGCTCTTGTGCAAGAGCATCTGGGTTACCTTGGCTTCTGACTGGAGCTGTGATCTTGCAATGTACCAGGAGTACATTAAGATAGAAAAACTGTATCATTTGAAGTCCTCTAATTTTACTCACTGGACAGGATGCACAGTTCTGTGCTCAGTTCACTTGTCATGTCAACAAGCACGGACTCCACTGTTGTTTTGTCTGGTGGTGTAATACAAAAATATAGAAGGGTATTCTTTATCTTTTTTCCTTATCTCATTATCAGTAGACTTCAAGATAATTGTAGAAGTTGTATGCTCTTAAGTGAATTTTTATAGAATATATTTTATTTCTAAGTACATTATTTTAAAATCTAGTATTTTAGGAATCTTAGTGGTTATTCCATGAAAGTATGGTAAGCTGCAAATTCTATGCAAGTCCTGAAAATCAGTGATTTCAACTTGAGATGGCTGGACAGAAACACTGTGACTGTGGCTGTGCTGTATGCTAGTACCATGGAGGTGTAAGCAGCCTGATGGACAGATTTGTTTGCAAAATTGTTTTATGGGTCTTCATTGGTGAAGAATTGAGTTTTTGTATCTGACCTGTACAATTAGTGTTGCTGATGTGAAGCTTGTGAAGAGGCTGGGTTGGGCAGGACAGTCATTGGAGCTGCTGAAAGCCTACAACCAGCAACTGCTGAAAATCAGAGGAGCAGAATCTCCCTTTGGTTTCTTTTTGCAATGATTATGCATGTGAACAACTAGCAAGAGAAGCAGTTAATATGTTGTAGACATCCTGTGCAACATAGCTCTGGATGAGAGTGTAGTTGTTTTACTACAGCTAAACTATCTTTCTCGAGGTCTTATGATATAACTTGAATGCAGACTCCTCTGAAGTGTATTTTGCGTATGATGATTGAAGAACATAAGCTTCAAAAAGCACTTTCCTTTTCTTTCCATTTCTCATCTTCCCCTGATTTGCTGGAGATTTTAGACAAGGTTTTATTAAGGATTTATTCAAAGCACATGTCTATTCTGAGGATGAATTTTTCATAGGTGGTTTCTCATCTTGGCTATTTATATACAGAGTCACTGAAGTTGGGTTCCTTAGCATAAGGACCCTGTCCCTTCTTCCTTCACAAGTCCCTTACAGAAGTGCTGCCTGCATGGCTGAAACATTATGCCATGACCTCAGAACCCTCCACGCATCTGGCTGGCTTTGGATAGGCAACAGCACCCTTTCAGTCCTGGTGTTAGCAAACACCTTCCCCTCGATTAAGTCTCTTATTTGGCTAAATAGCAGAGGTGCCTGCCTCTTTTGCAAGTGGGGACAGACTTTTCATGTTCCTCTCCGTCAAGTGGTGAATCCTTATTTGAAGTCCCCCATGTGTGCCCTAGGAATTGCCTCTGGATTGACTTTCCTGGGAGCTGAGCCATTTCTTTGTGTGGCGGTTGTGTTAGTGGGCTTAGACACTGAAGCAGTCGTATATATTTAGGGGAGGGGTGAGAAGTGTATGTTTATTGATACATGCAGCTTTTTACCTTGGACTTGTCCATTAGTTGTCCCTCAGGGGTTTTCTCCCCGCTTCCCTAGAGGTGGGTCTTCCAGTTGCATATATTCAAGAGCTCTTACCCCAGCTTCTCTACTTGAACTTTTCTTGTTCCCCCCCCCGACCTTTCTACTGTAATTCAGCAAGTGAGTAGCCCTCTGGAGGAGGTTTGCCCTCTGTGGCTAATCTGAAAACTTCTTGGCTCTCATTAGAGCTGATGTTTTCCAGAAGCACCTGGCACCGACCTTGGGGGTCCTCCTTTGCTAGTGAGCCTTTTACATCAATGAGTGTGTTCCACTCCTGCTCCTGAGTGGTGAGGCAATTTCAAGGCAAAGAAAAAATAAATTCCAGGCAGTGTGGAAAACCCCAGTGAAAAAAACCTGATGCATTTAGCACACAGGCTGACAGGTACTCTACAAAGCTGAATGGTTTTAAGAGAAGTGGGGTTTCTCTGGCAGGCAGTTGTTTCAGTCCTCATATCTAGAACTTTCGGGTCTCTTTTCAACACTATGTATTTGGGAAGTGCTGAGTTTTCACAGGTCTCATGCCAGCTGGTAGCATTGAGGAGCATTCTAATTTAATCAACATCCACCCAAGCACATAGAGCTGCATGCTTAGTTGTCTCTGAGGCAGTAATGAAGTGATTCCTAACTCCAGATGATAGACACAAAACCAGAAGATGCCAGAAATGGTGGAGGACCTGCTGTGTAAACAAAAATGTGTGTCCAAAATTAGATTCACCTTGCAATCACGTGTATTTTCATTGTCTAGACTACATGTGCCAGTGTAAGGTCTTTAAATTCATATTACTCATAAGAAATTCTCTTCTGTCCCTCTCTCAAATACTTGCTCTGTGCCATAACGGCACAGAAACCCCATAAAGCCTATTTTGCTTAGCAACGTGTGATAACTTTCCATGTATTTTTTTTGTAGTTCTAGCATTGCTACTCTTTGCTCATCAGATAAGGACTTTGAACTTAGGCCTGCTTGAAGGCACCAACACTTTGAAATTTAAATCAATCTTGAACTGATTGCACCCCTCATGAATAGGTGGATGTAGGAATTTATTTTTTTTCCCCCCCCCAACCTGTTGGTTTTACCTGTCTGACTGTCATCTTTTCTTCATCCTAACAACAGTCATAACAACATGAAGGTGACCTTAAGTGTCACTAAATGTCTTTGTGTTGTTATGACTGATACATTACTGTCACAGCAGTGCTGTCATTCATAGCTATCAATCACACTTATTGTAATCACAGAGAAAAATAAGTTAGAAATTGGTAGTCTCTGAAAACAATAGTGGTAATCTTGTTTCGTGCAGTTCAGCCAGGTCCTGCTGTGATATCTGTCCTACTTCCAAGGGTGACAGAGGGACAGAGCTACAAGTATGCCTTCTTTTTCCTAGTGCATTGCCAGAGCAGAGCTGCTGTGCCCAGAGGAGCAGGAAGGAAGAAGGAACACTAGTGCCATCCTGTTCCCCTGCCCCGCGATGCAGTTTGGCGTCCAAAGCAAGACCAGACCAACCAGGGGAAACAGGGAACTCATGTTCCCATCCCTGTGTTTTTCCTCCCATAAATTACCATTGATTC
This sequence comes from Chloroceryle amazona, assembly GCA_027560015.1. Taxonomy (NCBI): domain Eukaryota; kingdom Metazoa; phylum Chordata; class Aves; order Coraciiformes; family Cerylidae; genus Chloroceryle; species Chloroceryle amazona. Next base: position 8,061 of record JANHFX010007391.1, read on the forward strand.
TTGCCCAAGCCATGGCATTGTGCTAAAATACTTGGTAGTTATTTGTGTTTCTATGGGGTTTTTAACTGATATTATGAAATATTCAAACAGTATGACCTGTTACTTTTTTACAGCTCTAATCCCAGAGGAACTGGCAATACTTAATCTGGAGAAAATACAGTTCTTGATTTGTGGTCTCTTCAGATGCCCACTCGGAAATGGATAGGCGGTCAGGATTCAGTAATTTCTTCAAGGAAGAGTTTGATGATCTTGATGTTGAAGACCTTCCAAGCATGCAGCAGTTTTCTCTTGTGCTGCTGAACTTGCAGTTGTAGCATAGGCTTTGCATTCTGCCATTCAACAAGAAAAAAATATCGAATTCTGAAGAAGGGAAAAAAGGTACTATCTTAAAGATGCCCAGAGAAAGTTGGAGGAAGCAAAAGCTGTTTATTGAAACAAATAAATACACTTATATATTTACTTATACCTGAGATTTATTTTTTTTTTAATAGGAAAAGTTGTAGATAACTGAGTATATTGATGAAAGCTATGACAGTGAAGCTGGAGCAACTTCAGAAGTCTAGGAGGATAACTGAAGTACGGAGCCTACTTGAGGTGTTGGAGGCAGGGAATGGTTTTACTACCTGTTTGTACATCTAACTGAAATGCAGTTGGGAACAGGGAGAGTTGAGCGCCTCATTTCTGGTATAGTTGATGAAGGATGGTATATTAGAATCCTGAAGTCAGATGCCTCAAGTCAGAGCCATTACTGCCTTGGAGTCTACTTGTCCAATGTGTGAAAGTAGCAGAGAAACGCTGCATCTTATGTATTCGTTGTGTGGTTAAGGTTCAGGTTAATATGCTATATTTGTTATTCCTAGCTGTTTTAGGACTTATTCTGCCTGTTATTTTAAACTGCATTTTCTGTTTGTAGCTGCCCACCTGGGAAGTATTCTTTAATCTCTGAGGTTAAGGAGATAAAATCAAAGGGACTTGCCACTAAGTACTTGCTCTCGACTTGATTGGTTAATGTTTTTAGGGCTGTTGGTTGGAGCTATGATGGATCCTGGGGAGAGGCTAACGTGAGAGAGGCAGAGTCGTAACAAACAAACTAGAGAACAGTGAGCGTGGAGGTTGAGACCAAAGCTATTTGTACTTTAAGCATGTGCTTCAGCAAATGTTTGCATATAAGTGATATTTTTTGTTTGTTTGAAGGTCCTTGATTATTTGACTGTTGAGGTCAGTAGTAGCTATATAAGCACAGGAGTGGGGAAATCTGCCTGAGGGGAAAAGGTAGGTCTGGCTTTATTCACTATGGAGTTCAGCAGCTAAGTGTTTTGCCTTGCAGACTCCCTGCTCCTGCATTAATCATATGCACCACTGACCTCACCCGTCTAGTTCACATTGGAACAGCTTGGTATGCATGGAAAGCCAGAGTTACCTGGACAACTTCAGGATCTTGAAAGAGGTGTGGAAAAACTAAATGCATAGGCATTCATGAAATGGGGACTGTGGTCACTGTGGTAGTATTTCAAGGGTATTACCAGGGTCTGGTTTTGTTCTGTATGTAGTTCTTGGGTCGGAGAAGAAATAAGACACAGAACGTAGGTTTTTTTCCTCTTGTAATGATTGAATGGCAAGTTCCTGGAAGAAGTCATTGGTGCATATACCAGAAATCTAGGCACACGTTGGGTAAAGCATTCCACAAATAATGTCAACTTCTCTTACAGTGAGTGGGAATGTATTTTACTAAATTCTTTGAAAGCTTGGACGAGAAGGTACTATTTCTCTTCAAGTCTTAACGCTGGGACAGGGTAAAATAGTTGTCCGCACTTGTGCGCTTGATGTGATCACCTCTTTGCATCTCACTGATCTGCAGGTTCAGCGCTTCCCTCCTTCCCTGAGCCCAGCCCGCAGTTTCAGTAGCTGGAGTAAACAGTTGTTATTAACATGTTCAGCAGTGCATATGCTTCTGAAAAAGCTGTAGTTTCAAGGTGTAATTTTTAGGTCAAGCTGTGTTGTTGTTGTTTTGCTTCCTTTTGTGTCTGCTGATGGTGACTTTAAAGTAAGAAGATGCAGCTTGTGCTCTGTCTTTGATTCTGCCTATCCCTACCCATTACTAAATCATTGTTCCTTTGCGTTGAAAGCTGCCTATTCTGTCAGTCTGCAGGGCCTCTCCCTGATGCAAAGTTAATTGCTTTGCTTGACACCCAAGTACTACCCGGGCGATTAATCCTTATCCTCTTAGATGTGGAGTGCTGCTTTGCACAGAGAGAAACACTGCTCTGAGCTTATAAGGAGAGCAGAGAAGTGTTTTTTCTTCATAGCTCAAGACTAGTAGGCCTGTCTGCTCTATAATGCCAGTTGTATCTTTAGCAAGATCTGAGCCACCTGTTCAGAATATTTATGTTTAGCCTATTCAGAAGTTAATTCTCATTAGCTTCTACAGGACTCTGTGTGTGTGTTTTCTGTTTTTCCTTACCTAGAGTAAGGGATATAGGGAAACCATGCACTGATGCAAAGAAGGGGGAACTTGTACACTTGTAGCACTACTTGGACCTCAGTAAGTCATCTTCCGCAATTTTCCTGGGGGTGAGAAGGATGTCTGATCCAGGCCTAATAGACGGTTATGCCTGGAAGCAGGGATCTAGCTATCTGGAGAACTGTGTCCATGTGCTGGAAGAATTGAGTAATGAAATAAAATTGTATTAGTGGATATTTTAATTAGGAGTTGTTTGTATTTTTGTGGTGAAGAAAAAAAGGTGACGTCAGGTGGCTATGCAAGAGGATACCGTAAACCAGTTGTGCTGATTTTCAGGGTTAGCATGTTGGGAACATGCTGTGCTCTGGAGGACAGGAGAAAGTGTGAAGAACTGCTTTGAGGTATGGAGCTGTCCTTTCTGCTTCTTTATTTTTTTTTCTCTTTTTTTGTCAGGTGGGAATGTATAGTTCTTGGCTCGTTTCTTCCTTCATTAAATTTTTACTAAGTTAGGATGTATGTTTCTTGACTTAGATTATTTGGACTCGAATGATCTAACACCTGGACAGCATAGCTGTTTTTCATCTGCACTGTGGCAGAGAGCAAGAGAGGACTTCAAGAGGTCTGACTTATCATTCCCACTAGTTTTAAACCAGTGTGATTCCACTGACATTACAGTAACATTAATTTCTTTATCTCATGATCCTGATAAACTATTAATTAGTACAGTACTTTACAGGAGGTATGAATCCCTTCATCAGGTAATTGTAGGTTCATATAGAGTTCAGTCTGTAATGTAGACATGGATGTCATATTGAGCTACAACTAAAAAATGCAACTTTAGGAAGATTTGTTAGAGAAATAAGACTTAAGCTGATGTTTGAAGGTGATGTGCATCATATTTCTTTATAAATGCTCACATTAATTTTTTATGATATTTTGCTTAGAGCAACACTTTGTTTCTTGCTTAAAAGCAAATGATTCTGTTGCAGTAAAACATAAAAGTGCCTGGGTGCATACTTCTCAGTCTTGTACAAATATGTTCCCAAAGTAGCTGAATCATCCAGAAGCAATGCAGGTCTCTCTTTGTTTGGATTTCTATATGTTGTACATTATCAGCACTAGAATACATGTATCCTAAAGCAATAATAAAGTGAGAAGTGTTTGGTCTACCATGTTGTCTTTTCACAGTTGCTCTGCATGTTCCTTGGATTTCTATTTGTCATTCATTATCAGTCACAAAAGTACATACATCCCTGAAGCAATAATGGACTGAGAAGTGTCTGATGCATTTCACTTTAACAAGTGCTCTGTGTTTTCTACTCTGAACATTCATCCCGTTACAAGACCTATAGCCATTGGTTTTATAAGTCATGGTAATTTTGCCAGTGCAAACACCAGCTTGGCTTACTACCGATACAGCTTGCTGTTGTGCTGTAAAAGCAAGAACAGCAAGGACGCTATTGTGAGAAAAACAAATATTATTTCATGCTGATACAAAGTGCTAGAGACACACAGTCTTGAACTCTTCCTGCCATAACATGAATTTTTTTTGTCGTGCAGTTCCTCAAGTTGTGTTGTGGGGGAGGGAGGGTTTAAATTGGATATTGGGAAAAATTTCTGCACTGATATAACTGTCAGGCAGTGGAACAGGATGCCCAGGGAAGTTGGTGGAGTCACCATCCCTGGAGGTATTTAAAAGATAGGTAGATACGGTGCTGAGGGATGTGGTTTAGTGGTAGCTTGGCAGTGCTGAGTTAATGGTTGGACTCAATGATCTTAAAGGTCTCTTCCAACCAAACATTCGATGATTCTGCAAGTTAAATACGTGCACAGGGTGGTTCTACATTGTCATTCAGAAGGCTAACTTTAAGTACTGCAATAACAAAATGTCTGTTGCACTGTTAAAAGGCTTAACTTGCATTTTGTGAGACTCTAAATGTCTGATGCACTGTCTTTTGCTAAGTAAACATAAGACCAATTTGTAGTTCTTGGATTTGTCACTTCTTGGCCACTTGATCTTAAGGTGACTGTGGTACTTTGTCTCCGTTTTTCCTTCTGTGAGGTAGAGATCTTTGCTTGCATTTTCAAAAGGCAGTCTTGTACTTATTAAAAACAAATAATAATCTTTAATTCTGTCGGTCATAATCCATTCAACACCACAGTGTCTGTGAATGGACTTAATGGTCTGATTTTTAAATGTCTTGGATAATCTCCTCTACAGTCAGATCTTCCCCTCGTTGCCAGGTATTTAGCCTTTAGATAGACAGTACTGTTGGTGGTACTAGTTAGAGAAGCCTGATATTCAAATCTTACTGAAACACTGGTAAATTATTTGTTACAAATAGCAGTTAATGGCTGTTAGTAATTCCCACTTGGCTTTGTCCTTAGGCAGTTCTGCTTAACTGGAAGTGCAAACTGTGTGTTAATAGGTAGGTATATACAAATTATTACATACTTAGCATTGCACAGAAAAATAAGATTATCTAAAATCAGTCCAACTCTATAAAGCATTTTTAAGTGTTTCTCAGTGGATTAACATAGATTTAACTTCCAGAATGTAATCTGATGTGCTGTATCACTAATTCTGCTTATTCTTCAGTTACTCATATGAGCCTTTTTTGTGCCAGCCGCTTGTACGGAGCAGGAGTCATTAAAGGACTTTTGGTAATCTACACCTAAGCTCGAGTTTTCTGTTATGGTATATTGAAACACTACTCAAAAGGGTCCGTATATCCAGTTAACAAGCCCTTTAAACTGAGGAAGGAGACCAATGCAGACTCAGAGTGAGTAGATGAATGTGGATATGAACTTGACAGCATGTGAAAGGTGGATCATGCTGCACCTGAAGATAAGGAGCAGTAGACATTTGAGTTGCTGAAAGCACGTGCTCTTTTGGAAGCACAGTCTGTGGGAAGGTTTTCTAGCTGTTTTATCACTGTGGTAGGTCAGGAGAATCAAAGGAGGGGATTCTGCTATTAGCGAGGTTGCATCTTTGGTGGAAGGAAAGAGTAGTATTCTGCTAGAGGCTCCTTCCCAGCCTTGTCTACAGATACACCTGCCATCAACATGTGTACTTTGCAGTGGAGTGTAAAATTGTACAGGGAAAATGCTGTGGGTTATATTTGTATGCAGAAAGAAAATAATAAAATGGTACTAACTGGGCGGATAGGAGTAAGCAGTGAGTAATTCAGAGGTGCAGTCACCTATGAGCAGTTTTGTGCTTCGTTGCTGGTTCCTAGTACTTTATTAGAAGCTATCACAATGGTTTTTTTTCCTACTCAAAGTTACTCTATTAGTACTCAGTTTAATGATTCTCATCCAGTGGGTAATTAATTCTGCCTCCTGATGCTGACCTCCCGCAGTGTTGTCAGCAGACCCTACCTTTTGTTTTGGGAAATAAGGAAGAGGATGTAGACCAGAGATGTTTTAAGAAACTAAATAAAAGTAATTCTTTTTACTTTTGAGTGAAAATTCAATTATATGTAGCTAGATTTTAGTGTAATTGATGTTTCAATTAGATCTTGCTTTATGAAAACTTAATTAAAAGATCAGGGGAAATGGGAAAGGATTATAAGGAAAAAGAAGATGGGAGACATTAATTACTTCATAGGGTTTCTTTGGAAAGAGTGCTATGAGGATATGGAACTTTCTCCCTCCTCTGGTTTTAGGATTTTGAGTTATCTCCAAATATGAAAATTTCTTTATAAATTTTCTCTGTGAAAGTAGAGTACTGCTGTAAGCGCAGAACTTGGGAAGTTTGTGTTTCAGAGCAATCCTGGATTTAGCTGGTTGGTTTTTTTTTTTTGGTGGTACCTTGTGTGTTAATCTTTTCACTTAAAACTTGAAATGGACTTGAGAGTATCTTGTCACTTTGAAAGGTAAAGTGGCTTTAACTGTAAACCTTTCTGCTTTGAAGATGGAATCTACTTCTTAGTGGGAACAGATACAAAGGAGTTAAATAAAATCAACAGGAGGTTCTCCATAGGAGCTGTGCTTCAGAGTACAAAAATCTGTGGCACTAAAGGCTGGTGGACAGCAAACTGAAATGGCAAAATACTTTATTGCCTGGTTAGTCATTTACAGCTTCCAGTGATTTATTGCAACTTCCATAATGCAAGTTACAGGAAAAGCAGATTTTATCTTAATGAGGATATTTGCTGCACCTATGTTAATTAGAATGGGGCTGTCAGATAAACCATTTTGAATCCCAACTCCTAATTTTTCTTAAATTTTCTTATTTATACTATTCACCTATTGAAGAGGGGTAACAGCAGACTGACAGGTGAAAGTGCTCAGAGTTACAGAAGGGCATTTTAGATACCCATCTTTATTTCCTTTTAATATTCAAATTGTCTGAAGTTATGAGGGTTTGTATAAATTAACAAGATTTCCCCAGAGCATGGCAATGTTTGCCCAGCTTTCACTGCAGGCTGACCTGCAGGTCTTCCTGAATCCTCCCCTGCTAACATCCCTGGAGAACAAAGGAAATAGGTGTTCTGCAGGGGGACTTCAGGAGCTGTGCTCCTGTGATCTGTGGTTCTCACATCTGTTTCTTCTGAGCACTGTTATAAATAAAGAGGTCTGCGAAGTAAAAGTAGGGAGTAAAGCAACTGTGTTATCAGAACCACATCTGTTTGGAAGATGGCTGGCCATTAGAATGTGTTTAGAGGACTGCAAGTTGTCAAAAGCCGAAAGTCATGAGAGCAGCATCTCCCAGGTTTTCCTGTGTTCTTCTGTCCTCTACCAGCCTCTTCCCTGAGGCCTTGAGACTTGCAGCCTTTTTAAAGGAAGCTTTTTGGCCATCTGTTCAGCAGTTGTTTCTTCCCAGCTGCGGCATCCACCCACTCCTAGTTAGCTGAGACTTTCCTCAGCTTTTTGTCCCTTAGGTGTTGATCATGGAATAATTAATCTGTTCCTTTTTTCCCCTTTAGTTCTTGACAGCTGCTGTCTTTTTTTTTTTTTTTTCCCCAGAAATGCAGCACTTTTAATATTTCCTTTCCGTCAGTATAAGCAGCTGATGGAAGTAAATACACACTAAAATGGGTTAAAGGTACCCTCATATCCTTTGACAGCTTGAGTATTTTGCACTGTGAATTCTGCAGCTGTGACTGCTGATCTAGACTACTGCAAGTAATTTGTAGGAGTAAACCTGTGTGGTGTGGAGAAGTTCACTGGTTTGTCCCTCTACTAAGGGTTGTCTAGTGCAAGATCCTTGTCCTAATAGTCAAAACCCTTTAGGAAACTTAAACATCCTTACCTGGGATTCCTCCGTAGGATGTTCTCCTGTTGTAGTCACATTTCACTGGCACCAAGCAGTTTGTTGTTGAAGTGGTGTCAGAGAAGCTCCAGAACACAGGGAGAAACTGCCTGCAAGCTAGACGTTTAAGCTGAGCTGCTTCTCATAAAGCAAAGAAATGTACAGCACTTGGACTATCACTCAAGTTGTTGACTTAACCCGTGTGCCCTTACTCTTCCTATCTTGAGGAAGCAATACTATAGTGATTTTTACTGCCTCACCCCCAATCTCCAATGCTGCAAATATAAGCAACATTTACTTTCCCATATTTAAAAAAAAAGTGGTTTATTATCTCTACATGGATCACTTGTGTTTGCAGATACAATCCTGTTTGTGTATGTAGAAGGAGACTGAACAAGTCACTGTGACTCATATTTTACTTTTAACAGTAGTTATATTGCAAGTAGCACTCATGATAGTAATATAATGATATAATTGAAGCTTATTTTTTAAAAATCAGGCTTTAGGCTGTAAAAGGCTTACAAGGCTTTCGTTTATTTTTTTAGAGCAGTAGTTATAAACCCATATAACTGGTACCTGTCTCCCTACAAATCATGCTGTTTCTTGCAGAAGAGGGTAACTAAATGTAGTAATTCATATTAAAATACAGTTTTCTGCATTGACTGTTGCAATGTATTTACTCATGGGAATGTGAACCAGAGAGACAGTATTTTTATGAATGGCTTTCTTGAATAGCAAACACACATTCAATGTTACTCTGTAGTTTTTGCCTAGAGTACTAAGTTGGCAATGAAATTAGTCTTTCTTGGTTAGGTTGGGTGGTTTTGTTGCTTGTTTGTTTTTAATTAATGGAAAGTAGTAGGTAAGAAAATGCACTCCTCTGCTTGTCTTCATCTTAAGTTGCATGTTTGGAGTGAGTTGATGGACTTCTGATTAACTCTATTAACAGAAAAATTAACTGGTTTAACTATTATAATAATTGGACTTCTAGAAAGAGGCCCTGTTAATCAAGTTACTTGTTAATTGAAGAGGGCTTTCAGGGCTTCAAGTTGAAGGTGTGCTCAAGCCATGCTTTTAGCTGGGCCGTAGTTCAACTTCTAAATCTTGTTCATCCCTTTAGAAATTCTCAGTTGGGTAAAGCATTGCTGTAGAAGAACTTTGCGGGGGGGGGGGGGTGTGTGCAGAAGTTTTATAGACAAAAGTGCAGAATTGCAAAGTAGCATTCATTGTATGCATAGCTTTAAAATCATTACCCTTGCCCTCTGAAAACAAAATTACCCTGCACAGGAAATCTTTGTTAATCCTTGAAGCGTTCAGCTGTTAGCCTGGGGTTTTGGGTATGGGATTGTGGTGGTTTTGGTGTGGGTTTGTTGTGTGGGATTTTTTTTTTTTCTTTTTGGTAGTGACTGCAAAGTATTCATAATGCTGGCTTTCTAGCATCTATGAATGGTTATGCAGAGGAGTCCTGCCTAATCTTTCTGGGTTACTATAGCTCCATACTTCCCTGCTGGAAATTGCTGTTTGCTTGGCTGAGTCAGCAGAAGGAGCTGGATGGCCACTCCTCAGCCACTCAGTGCTTGTTGTGACCGTGGGCCGTAGCACAAGTCCACATCAGCCACCTGATCAAAAGTCTTGAATGGGAAATGGAGTAGCTGAGATGGGGATACACATTGTTATCTGCTGCCTTGCTGGAAGGGGAGGAGCCACTGGCTGGGGAAGTAACTCCTTATCTGTGGATGTGACTGCCTCAGAACTGGACTCAGTTCACCTGCCTGTTTTTCCTAGGTGTAAGCAAGCAGCATGTGCAGTGCATGGGCTTGTGTGTGCTAAAGAATGTCTACAGCAAAGCACTGCTCATATCAATTACTATTTATTTAAATTAAAAGCTTCACTTTTAAAGTAGATTAAGCAGTGTTTGTCTCACATGTTTATACAAACTGTCATAGAGAAAATGGCTATGTTTTATTTAGATTTTTCCAGTGAAAGAAAAATAAATACTCTTTATTTGCTGAAGTGAGAACCCTTTGCACTATTGTAAAAAATTGAGTAGTATAAAATTGCTACTTGATTCTTTCACATTGAAAGATCTTCTGCAGCTTGTAAGTTCATGGGATCTTTGAAAATAGTGCTTGATCAAAATAATAATAAAAAAATAGGACTTTTTTACTAGTTGCTTTTGGTAGCCTTTAGTCACTTTTAGGGCTGATTGTTAATCTTTTACTGTTCAGAAATGCACTTTAATTGAAAGGTGCCAGGAATTGTGGAGGGAGCCATAGCAAATTGAATATTGAAAATTAGTGATAATCCCTCCCCTGCACACCTGCATGCACACACATATGTTGTAAGTTTTTCCTGCTTAGGCTTTCCTAAAAATGGTGTTCCTGAAATAATTAATCTATCTGAATCACTTAAGAAAAAGAAGATCTATTTCAGTGTTGAAACTTGCTAATTGATAGCTGCGTAGGTGACCCAAGTAAAGACTTTTGAACTCTTTTGCTTATTGAAAATATAGGTGTAGTTTAGCAACCATTTACTTTACTTATGTATTTTGAAGAAACTTTCACTGATGAGCTAGGCTGATTAATTACCATGTCTTAGCACTTTCATTGTACAGGAATTATAGTCTGTGTTGGCATCTCAGGTGTTTTTCTGAGCTGGGTTTGCATCTATCTTTCAATCAGCGGAGAGTTTGAAACAAGCTGTAATGCAGTTTGTGAAGTCTGATGGGGGGGTTGCATTTACAATGTGATAGTTGTGGTTGTTTCTAGTGGATGCAGTTGGCATTTTTAAACCAAGAAGGATTTTATGTTCTTAATACTTACTGATACAGCAGTCAAAAACTTTCTTGGGGTCAACAGAAGGAATTATTCATCCAGGAGTTAATTTTTTTTTTTTTAAGATTGTTTTGGCACCGGTTACAATATTGGTCACTCTGGTTCATCCCAGTGGCTAGATGGGGGCATACAAATCTGCAGTTATGTAGTGTATTGGATATTCAACAGTATAGGTACTTAGACTATGGTGAACCAGCTCTCTCTGATTTAATCTTAGTGTTTAAATAAAATACAAGACTGTAATGATGTCTGCTATGTTGGATCCCCATTCTAGAAGAGATGCACCTAAATCCGTCCATTGCTGCGATTTATGTTCTCACAAAGCAATGTGGGTTTAGCGCTAGTGGTTTGTCCCACTCCCTTACGTAATTCAGAGCGCTGCTGTAGCTGAGTACAGTTGTGCCACTACTAAGAAGTGAACTTTCACTAATCTGATGCAGGGGAGAGGTTGAAATGGAAGTGTGCTGCCAGTTTTTCTTGAAATAACTTTCAGTAACCAGTTATGCACTGCTGATAACGCCTTTACTAGATAGCGTAGTGGGTGGAAAGCCTAGATATTAGAAGGAACTTGAGATTTCCTGTGATACTCACACTGAAATAGAAGCTGTTTCAATGAAGATTTCAGCTTTATCTACTTAGGGAAGTGGTTGGTGTACTAGAACAATGTTCAAATGCCCTGTTCTCTCGAGTGTTTCCTATTACCATGTTCAGTGAGGCACTCTAGTACCCACCCCCTTAGGTTGACTGTCATTACAGAAAGCTGAAGCGTAAACTGCAAGAGCAGAAAAGGACTCTACTGTGGAGTATGAAAAGGCTTAATTTTTATTTATCTTGAGCTGTATAATTAAAATATTTTGTGGAATTGTCTATAGAATATAGGTGGCTGATTTTTGTCAGATCATGTATGTGTGTTTGTAATGTAAATAACCTTTGCATTAATATATATCAATTTTGTCAATGATAGACATTCTTCTCTCCACAGACTACTTAATGGATTCTTCTTTATGTTGACAGTAAAGAATATACAATTATTGTGGACCTTGTTGCTTCTTTCAAGAAGGTAACCAGTGTGTTGTCCTTATCCTCTTGGAATATCACTATTTAGATGTGAGCAATGTTCTAAAATTATCGATTGGCAAGAATGCAGCTAGTATCAGCAGCAAAGTAAAAACCTTAGAGTGTAATTTGTGGGAACACAGCTCAAAGAAAATACTTGATGAAAGTCTCTTTGTCTGTATAATCTAATGCACTTCTGGGATCAATAGTGTTTCAAGGCACTAAATTTAGATTGCATGTCCAATATCCAAGATGTAAGAAGTTTATCAGATTTCCTGCAAAGTTTCTGGAAGAAAACATTAGCTTGGTATTCAGCTGTAGCTTGTCAAGCATTCCCTTCTCCCCTTTGGAGTTTGCTATTTAATAAAAAAACCCCAACAAAAGAAACCCATACCACAACCAAACCTTAAAATTGTATTCAAACTTTCTCGTAGCATAGCAGCAGCTACTAAGCTGTTTATTAATATTTAATTTCTGGTTCTCTTTGCCATAAACTTGCTTTTTCATTAGGTTGCCTCCACAAATCCTCTGTCTGTGGAATCACTTGCCGAAGGTGCTTGGAATCCTTACAAATAGAACAAACCACTGTGGGCAGCTTCTTAATGAAGTGAACTTTAAAGTTGGTTGCATTAAAGTTTAACATTTTAATGCAAATTTGCTTTTACAAGTTCAGTCTAAGAGATATGAAAGAACCCGAACCTATTACCTTGGTTAAGTATCTCAGTACAGCCTTATGCTGGTGAAGAATGCTCCATTCCCATGCATAGTCTCGTGAAAGGAAAGAACTTCTAGTTCTACTCGCTCATTTGGAACCCCGAAGAATACAAATTTCTGTAGTGAACTGTGAATGTTCTTTGTTGTGAATAGAGATTAAGCTCAGTTGCTCTACTCTGAAATGGGATCAGGGTTATCTTTGCTTTTTTATTTTTGTGTTTATTTCACATACATAGTTTCCAACTGGACAGTCTGGAGTCCCATGGCAGTTCAGGCCTGTCTCCATTATCATACATAGTCCTGCCTATGGGCCAGTACAGGTTTTTGATCTGTGAACTGCTTAAGGGATTCAAGTGGTACAAACCCCTCTAATGGGCAGGTGGTTGTAGCTTGTTGTATTCCATGGTCTACCTGGTACCATGGTTTAGGGTCAGGGCCCTCTGTTAGACCTATAACAAGTATTCTCTGTTAACCTCTCTTCTCTCCCAAAGGGGAAGAGAGAGTAATAAGGGAGAGAGACTTATTGATTAGAAATCTAGAACAAATTTAATGAAAATTATAAAATGGAGTATATACAAATATATACAAAACCTGTATCAAACCCAACTCCCTGCTGGCCATTACATCACAGTCACCATTGTTGCTGCAGGGAAGGCATTTGGGAAGTCTCAGGCTGGACTCAGCAGCAGAGGGGCATCGTGTGCTGGACTTGAATTCTGGAACTGAATTCGGCAACACATGGATTGGGTTCAAAGGTAGAACAGAGTCCTTGTCAGATGCTGGTCACTGAAGAAGAGAGCTTGACTCTTGTGTTCTCTCAGGTTTATACAGAATATGATATATATGGGCTGGAGTACCTCACTGGTCAGTTCAGGGTCACCTGTCCTGTAGGCTTCTCACCTTAGGTGCAGCCTTTCACTTTCTGCACCCCCCTATGTGGTGCACAAGATCCAGCAGTGGCCTTGGTCTGCACGCCAACCCTTGGTCCTAACTCTAACCATGGGGTGTTATCACTGCCAGCAGCAGACACTGCCTGTGAAAACAGCGCAGTTAGTTAGAAAAACTGAGCTGAAAAGTAAAATCACTGAACAGAATTGTGCTGTTCTAACTCAGACCAAGACACCTGGTATTGATGCAAAGGGTCAGCATGAGGTGGACAGAACTGTGTTGCAAAGAGACACCAACTTCTGGATGTGCCTCCTTAGCACTTCCAGTTAACTATCAGTCTACTTTGTTCTTAAGCATGAAAGGCTGATCGAGTTCTGTGGTGGGTTTTGGTTTTGTTTTTTTTCCAAGTCTTGTCACCTGTCTCTTAGGCTTATGAAACTTTTGTGTGATAGTCTAAACAACAACAGCAAAAAATTGTCAGGCATCCTTCCCAATGTTTTTGCTGCTCCTGACACTGATTATTGGTTGACACCGGTGAAATGACTGACACATCCCTACTACCTTAGAGCTTTTTTTTGTTATACTAGGAGTAAAAGTGCATCTTATTCAATCCAGCTTTTCTTGCTCATCTGTTGTTTTTATGATGCACCTTCCCTTACGTTTGCCAGATGCACATCTGGAGCTATAGTGGATATCCTGGTCTTTATAGATTATGTTTATATCCATCTGGTCTTGCAAAATGTATTCAGAATTATATAATCCCCTAATATTCCCAAATGCTTTTTGTAAACAAAACTTGGATTCCTTCTTTAGTCTTTTTGTTTTGCTACCTTAATCTCACTTCTTAAAATGCATTTTTAAAATTCTCCTAATTATCATAGGAGTTCTGCTTCATGAGCTTTTAATCTGTCCTGTCATAGATTTGTTGACTTAATTCCTGAATTTCCTAATGAATTCTTTATAATGCTTACATATTCATACTGAAAATACCTTTCTGGATGGTAATGTGATTCTAAGATGCCTTTTCACACTTTCTTTCTATTGATTGTCTTAAAATTAAGCTGTGCACTGTTTTTGCTTTCCAATGGTAAATCTGCAGATTATAGGAGCAGCTCTAGTAATTAGTCTCCTAAGTGAGCGTAGAAGTGAGAAAAACATTTCATATGATGATTTCAGTCCATCATGTCATCTAATGCTTCCTGTAGAATGATTAGATGCATCTTATGGTCTACATTTAAGGAAACTTTTACATTTTTTCTGAACTACCTTCTTTAATGAGGACAGAAAGTTAATGCCTTGGCTACTCGAGTGGATAAGCATCAAACTTGCCTGCTCACTTGTCTCAGATTTCATAGCTATGGTGCACAATGTAGAGCTTAAACTTTCTCTGACAGATTTCCATTTGTTTTAACTTTTTTTTCTTGCATTTTGTCACTTACCAGTTTTATTAGTTTGGCAGTAATATACTTGCCTGCAGCAAATTTCATTCAACGATTTAACAGTGAGAGCATATTAAAAAGTGTCATCTAAGTGTAAGCGAGAGCATTCTAATATGAAAGATTAAGGAAGGATTCCATTGCAGCCATATTTATTTTGCTAGGAAACTATTTGTTTTAAAATTTCTGTAATCCTTAACTATTAAAATGACTATGTAACAATATTACTGATTATGTATTTATTAGAGATTTTTTTAATAGTTGATTAACATTTAAAGCCTTCCTTCTGACTAAGCCTCTTCACAAGAACTTAGTCTCCTATGTTCTAGTGTGTCTTGAAGTGAAATTAGAGAAGCCTGGAGAACAGTGATGCATTCTAAAGCAATTGAAAACAAATCTGTAACGTAAATAACATTATAGAATTGAAAACATGATTTCCTTAAAGTGGTATGTTGTTTTTTATTTAATTTGATCTGTTTTAGAGGAGCCTCTTTTGCTCCTGGTAATTTTTTCAGAAAGAACTTCACTTTTGCATGCGAATGCTTGCTGGATGACAGCCAGACAAACTGGGGGGGGGGGGCTTTCCTAATTGCCTCCTCCTGTTTCCTGAGACCTCCTTCTGCACTCTTGTTTTAGACTCCGACTAGCAAAGCATATGCTTGGAAATACATATCATAAATTTATTTTAGGACGTGAGGTTTTTTGTGTGGAAGTTTTGAACTATGGGTTATGGGTGACCCAGCAGAAGAAGTAAAGTCTGAGTAAAGTGCCAAAAAGGCTGGTTTTGGCAGCAGCTGTGAAAAGTCTTAGGGTGAGAAAGCTGACATGGAAGTTGCAGAAGCACAGAATCATTTTGGTTGGCTATCCACCTGTGGAGATGGTCAAGACCTAACTGAGCATGGTCCTGGGCAGCCTGCTCTAGCTGACCCTGCTGGAAAGGGGGTTGGACTAGATAATCTCCAGTTGTCCCTATCAATCAAAACAATTCTGTGTAATTTTGAATTAATACTCTTAACTCCTTGGGTTTTCCTAGCAAATAATGCAGTGTTCGTTGAGGGTATGATAATAGATAATTTCAACTATTCTGTTAATACCAGCTGACTAGCTAGTATCATTGGCTAGCTTGTGATGGGACTGTTGAAGTGTGCAAGATTCCCCTTCCTCTGCTAATTTTTTAAGCCATTAATCTCATGGGAAGAACACAGTAGAAACAGTAAAGCTCCTGCTGTCATGGTGTCTTTTGTTCAAGACACCCTACAAACATGCTTTTACCTTCACACTAACGTTATGTTACAGCAGAGGGCTTTGGTTTCAGCTGTAAATGGCAAGTGTTGCATTTGCCAGGGCTAGCAGTGGTTCTAAGAATGTCCCAGGACTGATGGTGTGCGCTGAACAGTAGCGGTAGCTGTTGGTCTGATCAATGGCGTGGCTTTGCTTTGTGCGTGCTCGAGAAGCAGATTTGGCTGCTGTATTTTGATCAAGATTTCTTTGCAGATCTTGTGTAAAATCAGCCTTCATTAAGAGTTGAATGTGGGAGGAAAAAGGTAGCCTTTTTAGAGAGCATGTATTGGTTTTGGTTGTGCATGCCTTTCCAGTAAAATCCACATAAAGATGTTGCCATCATTACTTCTGAAACTAGTTTCACTGGATGATTATCTGTTTCAAAGATATTCTTCTTGGGCCAATATTTTATTTTTCTAAAGTTTTAAGGGAGACTGATTTTTAAGTATCTTCCAAGAAAAGTTCTAAGTTCAGTTTTCTCTTTCAGGGGAGGCAAAGTCAGAAACAACCGTATTTTTCTTCCCTGTATTTACCCTATTCTGTTTTTGTACCTGTCAGCTTTGTGTTGGAGGGCTTGGTATCTCAATTCATTTGTGTTGCTCTGCATTCAGTCATCTTTTTTGACTTCCATGTTACTCTTGAAAATAGCAGGGAAGGTGTTTCTGGGCCAAATGATAAAATAAGACACTGGCAAGCAGATGTTAGTGATGATTGGTCTAAACAGAGTAGTGGAGAGAGAGCAAAGAATGAATGACCTCAAAATAACCCTCCAGAGATACCAAGCATCTGGTCCATTCAGTAATGAATTCCCAAATCTGTCGATTACCTGAAGCTTGTTTAGGGTGTAGCAGGGGAATTACTCTGCTCATTTTTTCTGATGAGCCTTGTTGTGTGAAGTGATGGGTAACTTTGGGAAGAGATGAATCCCCTTGTGTTCTAGATGATCCTCAGAGATCAGAGGGGCTAGGAGTGGCTGGACTAAGTGGTAACTTAATAGATATGCCAATTATTGCCATGACTGTAGGTCTGACATCAGATTCATGAACAGCCTGTCTGCTATAGGTCTGGTTGCATTCACAAGAAGCAGTCGGATGCATGAGTAGCATGGTTTATTTCACTTGCAACATACACAGGTTCTTAAAGATTGCCAGTGATAATGCACTGAGCTGCAGAATCACTGTATAGCTCTAAAATACGATTGTAATCACAATTGTAATCTCCCCGGAAAAAACACTCAGCGAAGCAGAGGCTGCAAATCTTACCAGAAGGCCCCTTTCTGGGGAGGGTGAGCAGAGCAAACTCATCCATCTGTCCCTACGGTATAGGTCCTAAATAGGGCTAATACTTATACACTGTTGTCCATTATTGTGCAAAGTATGGGGGTGGGACAGTAGTCAAGCTGTGGTTGGTTGGCCTTTCAGTTGTATTAACACTGATGCCTTCCTTGTTGTCTCCTGCCAGACACAGTTGCTGCAGTGATTAGCAGGAGAACTGGGAGACCAGGACTACACCTGGCCCCACTCCACAGTCCTCCTCGGTGCCATGACAACACAGTCCATTGGATCTTCACCCAGCCGCTGTCTCTGCTCTGTGGTCACCAGATATTTATCACCATTGATGAGCTTTGGTCATCATCATTTTCAGATGTTTGTTCTTCCAGCCTCCGACTAGCCTTTCCTAGGCCTTTTTTTTTTTCTTTTTTTCTTTTTTTTTTTTTTTCCTCTTCCTTTGGTGAGTTGCCCACTGCAGGCAGAGATCATGACACCACACTTTGGGCCGAGCGCCATGGAGCTGGGTGTTATGCCAGGCTGGTCCCAGCGGTGGAAAAATGGCCCCACTGCAGTGGGGAAGGAGCATGAGCGTGCGAGGTGGCGTGGCTGAGGCAGAGGGGAGGTCGAAGGAGCTGGAGGGCCCGGCCTGCCATGGCCAGGGCTGCTGCAGCTGCAGGGCCCTTCCCCAGGTGCCCATTGGCAGGAAGTAGCTGTGCTGCTGTGCTCTCCCAGGGAGGCCTTTCCTTCCATGGGCCCTGTCCCTCTGCTTTAATTGTAACTGGTTCTGATGCTCATGTGCAGGGTGTGAGAGAAATATCCCTAATGGGGGACTGTATTTGACAGTTTGCTTCTCCGTCAAACGTGCAAAGGGCTATTTGAGTGCCTTTTTTTCCTGTGGTATGTTCTGTTTGGCTTTGAAAGGCAGTTGAACAAATTTTTCTCTTTCTCTTTTTTTTCCCCCCAGGTGTATTTTATTATTCTTTTTTAGTTCCATGTGGGTTTCTCAGTCAATGGGAGGCAGTGGCATTGGCACATCCTGGGCGGCTCTGCTAGGAAGTGGATTATCATGCTGAGAGGCTGCTGTGAGCATTTACCTACTGTAACAAAGGGACTTTGGATACCATTTGATTATTAAACAATATATACTTCTTGCTGAAGCTTTTAGAGGCTCCT
The DNA here is from genome assembly GCA_027560015.1 of Chloroceryle amazona. Classification (NCBI taxonomy): domain Eukaryota; kingdom Metazoa; phylum Chordata; class Aves; order Coraciiformes; family Cerylidae; genus Chloroceryle; species Chloroceryle amazona. Next base: position 26,432 of record JANHFX010007391.1, read on the forward strand.
AGCAGTTCTGTCAGGCTAACCTTGTTGCTAAACGTGATTTTTACTCTTAGTTTGGTTGAGTCAGCCAGGTGGTGGGGTGCCAGGTGGTGGGGTGCCAGCTGAAGCCTTTTTTAAGCCATTTTATGATGAAGCCTTTCTGCAGTGACACGAGCCATGAAATGTGGTTATGCTTCAGGTGCACATCTTTAGGTGACCCCATTTCTTGCTGAAGGTATGGCACTGGCACATGCTGGCATGAGGCTGTCTCTGTGTGGACCCAGTGGAGCTGCCCCAGGCTGGAAGATACAATGTCTGCTGCTGCTTGGCTGCTCTCACTGTGCTCAAGTTGCATCTCAGCTGGCTTCAGTCAAAATGTGGTTTTCTGTGTGTATGCTGCCAAGGTACTTCCAGTTTTAACTACAAAAGAAATTGCTGTTGGCTGTCACTGTTGGTTCTCCCAAGGAAATTGGGATACAAATAGCCTTTTTATGAGACCATGACTTTGTTTGCGTTTGGACCACCAAATCATGTGCTGCACCCAGCTTTGCTTTTTATATGCTATTGAACTCCTGGTTTTACAGTTGGTGAGTTTGTGTGTGCCTCTCTGTGCGTTCCACATGGGCATTTCTGTCTTTTGCACAAATGGCTCATTTAGAGACATTGCTTATGCAACAGAAATACTACCAGGGGTAAGACAGAATAAGAGCAGCTGTGCTTTAGCTTCAGTACTTGCTTCCTCACAGTACTAGAGTTTTTAGCACTGCATATGGAATACTTATAAAATAAGTTAAGAAACAATCAAGAAACCATTCTACATAACAATAGCAAAATTACACAATAATAGTAATGAGAATAATAATGCTTGGCCTTGTTTTTTCTTGGCAGTGAAAAGCATGCTGAAGATCTGTTCAAATTCAGAGCTGTGAATACTTTATATCTTAAGTTACTCACTTTGCCTTAAGTGTGCTTACTTGGATTATAGCATTTCTTTGATTCAAAATTATAAATATATTTAGGCTTTTTATTTAATCTAGTATATATGCAATGTGGAGTTATTCCTTGTATCATTGCATCAAACCTTGAACTTGTAATAGAGCTGGTAACAACCAGTGTGCCCGTTTGCTCTAGAGTTCATTAGGTGTATATTTTATCTTTTAATTTTTTGGGTAATCAAATTCTTCCAGCTTGTCTCACTTAAATGGTGGAATATCTTACAAGGAAAAAGGCATGTAGTAACTCTTTTGATTTTTATAACTGTAATCAAATTTATTCTTCTAGGTGTTGCATCTATGACTGTGCCAGTGTACATTGCAGAAGTTGCTCCACCACACTTAAGAGGCAGATTAGTCACCATTAACACTCTGTTCATCACTGGAGGACAGTTTTTTGCAAGTGTCGTTGATGGAATCTTCAGCTACCTTGCGAAGGATGGATGGAGGTTTGTGAGTCTTTCTTGCTAAAAGCAAAACTGGCATGGTCGTGGTTTGGTTGACAGCTATTATAGTTCTTGCTGGTAAAACAGAGGTTACATATAAAGTAGTAGAACTGTATACTGAAATGAAACTTTAACTTGCTAAATGATACTGTACTAATCTCACTTGGGCTTAATATTCACAGCATTCTTAGGGGTTTTGACTTCACTAAACTTTAAAGTGGATGAGCAATGACTATGCATCAACAAGCTTGAGTGATTGTCATGATGTTTACGAAAGAAGCTTGCCTTTTACATTTAGAATCATTACATACTGATTTCCAGAAAGTGTAATGCTGTATGTGCAAAATAGAGATGTATTTAGAATATTCTTAATCTCAGCAGTTCAATGAAAGTTGAAGTGAAGGATATCATAGCATAATTTTATAGTCAAAAGTTTAGGTTATATAATAATGTGAATCTCTTTTACTATACTTTGTGGATATTGTGTTCTTTGTGTAGATACTGCGAAGTGTTTCTGGACTTCAGTCTTAAACCTGCCATCTTCACAGTGGTGTGTCATTTGAGAGAGATGAGAAATTTCAGTGGCGTAGTATTTTACTTGAAGTGCTGACTTGAAAAAATAGTTAATAGAAATGTGTAGAAGGAATAATTTATACATTCCAACTTCTGGAAACTTGTGCTTAATTATGTGTGCTTTTCTCTTGAAACACTCGAGAAACGGACACGTTTTGTTGTAGGGCCTTTTATTTCTGTTGTACAGCCTGGAATTACTTTTGCTATTTGAAAATCCAGATTTGAAGGATCCTTTGCCTACCCCCAAAATCTTGCAACATAAATATTACTAGGTTATTTGGCTTCTAATGAAGCTGAATAGGGATTACTGGGTGCACTGACATTTGTGTTTTAAATTAGGAACAATTCATTTGGGACTTGGTACGTAGAAGAACTTCGAAGCTGATTTTGTTTTTTAATAGTATGTAAAGGAGTATGCATTAAAACAAAGTTAATGGTTTCTTAATGAATGTACAGTTTAATTTGTGTACAACTGAAGATTCAAGAAGTTTGAGGTTTTTACTTTTTGCCCATGTGATTGTTTCCTTTGCCTCTTTTTACAAAAGATGTCACATTTTGACTTGAATAAAATCACTTAATGCTGAGCTTCTTTAATGTAATTTTAAATTTTAGCTCTGCTTTGCGTTTTCTGAAAATGCAGTTGTTACTTTAGCTCCAAGGAAAGCAGCATTTTGAATTTTTACATGAAGCCTTTGATTAATTTTTCATTATAATGCAGCAGCATTCTCTAACAGACCGTATGTCCTCTTATGGAGAACTGATAAACAGACAGAACTTGAAGAAAAACCTAGTTTTTTAGGGTTGCCAGTCCCTTTCTGTAGTTAAAGAAATATGCTCAATTTTGAGAAAAGTTAATAGCAAGCAGTAATGCATTTCTAAGTGATACACATACTGAAGTATTTGATCTCAGATACCAAAGATTCAGTAGTTGCATTATTATTTTAAATTATCAAAAGATAATAGCCTAGATAAATGGCTTATATAATGGGTCCCTTTGCATGGTGTGGCTAGAGAGGAATGAACAAGTAAAGATACTTACCCAGAAATGTAGCTCTGAGTCACTGTTAGTGTTGGAGATGTTGTGAGCTTTCTGTTGAGGCAGGTTTTTCGAGCTCTGTTTACTCAGTGGTTACAGGTTCAGCTGGGGGAAGCTTTTGTGGATGTACATCTGTGGGTTTTTTTCCCCCCTTTAGTGCGCTGACGCACAGGAGGTAAAGATATGTCTGTAATCAGTGTGTTTCAGTAAACACCAGCATACTGGCAGAGAAATACAAGCTAACAAAGTACCTGACAAGTATTGATCTTACTGGAGCTGTGTTTCTTGTTTAATTGTTCAGGTAAACTAAGATACTCCTTAGTTTGATTCTTTTGCAGCTCAGAAGCAGAATTCTACGCTTCTCCCGAAAAGATCATACATTGTGGGATAGGATCTATCAGATTTCAAATCAAACAGTGACACGGGATTGACAACTACATTTGCAGTAAATTACTGAAGTGAAAAATGTCATTCCAGTTTGTTACGCACAAGTTACCATCCTTTCATAGATTACTTTGTACATATATTTAGCCCAAGTGGAAGATGAGGTGGAAGGCAATAATCATTATCAAATGTAGATTTCATGTTCTTGTAAAATATTGAGGTTTCAGTACGCCACTATACCTGAAACAGGAATGAGAGCCGCACCCGCTGAAATACTGCAAAACTGTTCTGAGAACTTCTGCATTGTTATAACTTACCCTTCTGTTTGGAACCAATAGGAAAAAAAAAACCCACAAAACAAACAAAAAAACCAAACTCTTCTGATAATTCAGGCTTTTTAACCTGCCTGGGGCAGAATAAAAAAAGTAAATCTGTGGATTGTGTAAAACTAGGAGATTGGGAGATTGAACAAAGCTGTGGGAGGTGCAGACTTTCTAAAATCTCCCAACTGTGAATGTTTTTGTTTCTCAAGACAACTTGTTCAGATGCTAGTCACTCTTACTTTGAAGAACTGTTTTCCATTATCTTTGATGGAAATTTTCCTTGTTGGAACTTGTGACTGTTGACTCTTTTCCTTTCATGGTGTACATCTAAGAAGAGTGTGTCTCCATCTTCTCTATGAGGTCCTTTTCAGTTGTGGAAGATGCAATTAGATCTCCCCTTGAGCATCTCCTTTCTGGACATTACAAACACAGTTCTCTCAGCCTCTTCTTTTATGTCTTAGCCTCAGCTGCGTGACCATCTTAGTCCTGTTCCTGTTTTGTAGCATTCTCTAAATCTGGTGGTCCCAGTCTTGCAGATTCAGGATGGTGTGTTGAATAGTGAGTAGTAGTTGTTCCTTACAGTCTTCTGGCTCATGCTGCGTAACTTTTGCTAAGGCAGTAATGCTGCAGTTTACACACATGCCAAGTACCGTTCTGCTGGGTTGAGTGGAACAAAGTGAAGTGAAACTGTTGATGATGCACTGGGCAGAACCTGAGGCTATGCTGGTGATGAGGTAGCCAAGGACTTTCAGTTGTGATGCTGGAGCCCTTAATTGGTAATTGTGTCCTTGGCTGTCCTCAGCTAGTTTACTGCAGCCTGAGACTTAGCAGGGAAGAATACAGGTGGTCTGCTGCCTGGAAAGAGTGGACACCAATCGCATGGGGAGAAATAACGACCATTCACACCCGAGTCATCAAATAGATGGAATATTGCAGCAGTTATTGTATCTCTTAGGGGTTGAATGGCTAAGTATTGGAGTGCTGCAAAAAACAGTAAGGAATTTTACTTTTTTTTGGCCCAGCTTGTTCTTGGATATGAAATTAAAAATAAATCAAGGAAAACAAATATTTAACCTGACTCCTATGTCAGTTTAGCTTTATAAACCCTGCTAATGCCATCTTAATAGTATTGCAGCAGTATGTCTGAGAAGGAGAAATGTTACAGCAGACTTATTAAATTTCATGCTGGATTTTTTCAGGTCTGCTAGACATCTGGCTTCCAATACAGAGGCTGATACTCTGTATAGGAGAGAACTATATTAGATTTCTGAAAGTTCGCTTACTGCATGGAATGTCTAAAATTGCCTGCTTTTACTCTAAATGGGTTATATCAAAATTGCTTGATCTGAAAATTGCAACAGCTCTTGAACTTGCAATGGATGTATGCTCTTAACTGAACAGTTTCCTTCTGGCCTGCTCCTTACACTCAGCTTTGACCAGAAGCATGTCAATTGGAAACTAACTTCAGTGAACGAGCAATTTCTGTGTTTCTTTTTTATCCTGCCTACAATAAATAGTACCCAATAGCGTCCAATGGGTAGCTTTAACAGACTGCATCAAGTTTTCAGGAGCCTCAATTGATTTTGCTTCCTAAAATGATTGCAGGTTCCCAACTGCTTAATTCTGGAGGCTTTACTGCATTTAAGGGACTGAAGGGTTTTGGAGGAGCAGAAATTAGGTAATATGAGTGTAAAGGAATAAACCTTTTTATTTAGATGCATTAAAAGATCCTTTTGCTTGCCATTTGAAAGAATGCAGTGATTGTGGTTTTAATTTCTATGGTTTGTTTTAGTTTTCTTTTGAAATAGAAAAGGCTTTCTAAATATCACTGTATTGCAGATATTGAATATAGGATTTGGTTAGCTTCAGAGGTAATTCTGTACACAGCTACCAGAACGGTTGTGGAGAGGGAAGAGCGTAGGAAGAAGTTGGGACATGAATGAATGAGAACATAAATGAACTAGTGACACTTGTTAGATATGTTGGCTGAAGACTACTCAACTAATAATCCTTCCACAAGCTTTGTGCTTAGAATTTTGTTTTCTTCCTTCTTCTTTTCTAACTAATGATAGGCTATACCATTCTTAAAGTATTAGAAAACAAGAGACTTGCTCACTGATTTCTTTTTGGAGTAAGTTACTTGCATGGCCTTTGGAAATTTTTGCTGGTTTTAGGGAGAATTTGAGAGCTCAGCTTGTGGATGAGGAGACTGGCCTTGCATGCTCATCGTCATGGGATGGCCATTCTCTTCGCATTGCCTGTTGGATGATGTTCTCTCTGATTTCCAGTTTTCTGCACTGTTTTATTGCTCATGTTTTTCTTTGTTAAATCTACAAATGCCTCTTAAAGTCTTTTGCTATTTTCATCCAAAATGCATTTGGACTTAATGACTACATTCAGTTCATTGCTCTGAAATAAGGTTTCCATTAATGGTTGTGCTCCCTTTCCTGCTCTCTTAGCAATCTCATTTCATAGCATGCTTTATAAAAACATCCAGTTGAGAGACTTCCAAACCATCTGTGAGAAAGAGTGCATCCAGGGCTATGAAGAGAGGAGTCAGAGGAGTCATTAGCAAATCTCCTTAATCTCCTGACTGGTGTCAAGGTGTGAACCTTTTTGAGTACAGACTACCTCAGAATTATGTCTGAGGGCTAGTTTTTTGAAGGTGTTTTAACCACTGATGCGAAAACCAAGATAGCTTCAATAATGTACAGGTGACACCAGCACCATTTAAAGTCTTTAATGAAATCGGAAAAAAAACTCCGTGAAGCACAAAGGGGAAAAGGTCAGATTTAAAAAGCAGAGCAAAATTATATTGTTCTGCAATTCTTGCTATTCTTGGTGTATTTTTGAAGAAATATAAAAATATGAAGATACAGATCTCAACCACCCATGGAAGTTGGTGGTATGCTTGTCTTGCACAGTCTTTTCCCCCAGCTTTTGCTGAAGCAAATCAGAGTATCTGTGGGTGTTGTCACAGGTATCAGTGCTGATCCCTGGAAGGAAAACTCTCTGGCCAATGCTAATTCTCTACTGAGTAGAGAACTAGCCTTAATGCTGTATATAGTAACACACACGGCATATAAACTAAAGTTTTAATTCAAAAGCTAACACTGCAGCTGCCTAAAGATTTAAAAGCAGACTCTCTAAAGAGAGATCTGGTGTAAACTGTCATGCTGGCAAAATGAACTTTTTTCAGTGGTTCTACTTATAGTCAGAATTTTTCAAAAGTAAACGAGACATCTCCTTACACAAGTGGCATATTCTTTGGTCACATGTGTCTGTGTATACATATTACTGATCAAATGAAGCATTTTTCTTTGACTAGTTTTGTGTTTATTTTTCTTTTTTGACAGATCTGTAAAACAATTAGCAGGATTTCAGTCTCATTTTTTCAATCAGCGGTACCCATTTGTTCCCTGTATCTTTGCTTTCTCTTTTCTGTTCATTCTTTTATCTTCATGCTTTCTGTTCATCCTTTTATCTTCACCAAAGGGTTTATCAGTTTCCAAAGGGTTGTAAGTTTCAGTGTTTTTATTTAGTCTGATTTAGCATCCTTGGGACCAGTGGCTGTAGGGCCACCGATGGCAGATTTCCGGGAATGGAAAGTGAAGGTCCTGTTTGCTAATATACTTGGAGAATATGATTCTTGCCTGCTTAATTTCTGGGGGTAAAGTGTACAAGGGGATAAGGATACGATAGGTAAATTACAGCTTTAAGGAACTGTAACTGAGTCTTCTCCTAGCATGTTTTTGTCGGCAAATGTTAGACATTATTTTTGTACTTATTTCCAGGTATATGCTGGGCCTGTCGGCTGTTCCAGCAGTTATACAGTTTCTTGGGTTCCTGTTTCTTCCTGAAAGTCCCCGCTGGCTCATTCAGAAAGGCCAGACTCAGAGAGCACGGCGGATTCTGTCTCAAATGCGTGGCAACCAGGCAATTGATGAGGAGTATGACAGTATCAAAAACAACATTGAAGAAGAAGAAAAAGAAGTTGGAGCAGGTATGCTGAATGCTTGTTGGCCTCTCTGCCTATTGGTGAGATAAAAATCAGAAGAAATGTTGAAGTCACTGTGGGATCTTGATGTTTTGCTTTTTCTTGTCTGTTTTGCTGTTGTTTGAAATATTTCATACACTGGCAGCTTCAAAAATGAACAGATGTTTCTGTGATCCTACAGGTTTAAGTTAGGTTAGGTTCTGATATCTTAAGGAAGGAAAAAGTGTTGTATAAGGTTCTAAGTTTATGCCACCTACACAGATGTGTGAATTGCACTCAAACATTTACTCAGTTTAAAAATGCACATCTTGAAGACTGGGAATATATGAAGTTTGGTTTCTTTCATCAATGGAGAAGGCCCAACAGACACTAGGGAGGTTGGGCAGCATTTTACATGCCTGAATTACCCTACAGCTGTATCTTGGCTGACCGTATTCTAGACAAGCAGCCTTTGGAAAGATTTTCAAATTAGGTGTGTAATCTAGAGATACTTTTCAGTATAGGCAGCTTCTGAAAGTCCTTTTGGTTGGCTCCAAAGAGAATAAGGCATCTAAGTCAAATCCTTTTTTTACTCTTGTTTATCCTTATGCTATAATTGCTCAAAACTTTGTGCATGTGTTTCTGTGTGTACTTAAAAAGCAGGATTACCATTCCATTGATGCTGTCCTCTACATATTTTTCCTTTGCTTTGTGCTGAAAGTGTTAACCTGTGAATGTCAAGTGAGGCTGTTACGGAAGACTCATCTTAATCCTTTCTTCCTTAAACATTGATAGGAAAATACTAACTTAGCATTGATGGGAAGAAAAATGCAAGTTATTTAACATCTGTGTAAACTGAGATTTGGCATTTTATGATACCTAATTTCATTGCTTCATTGAGTTTGGCTTTGAGCCTTACAATAAATAATGAAATATCAGGAAAAGCTATTTGACACATAACTAGTGAAGGGGTTTCCAAAATATTCATCACTGGTGTGAAGCAGAACTAGATGTTTGGATTTTTTCCCTCTGATTATTTTCTGAGGCTTTAGATACTCCCCCCCCCCAGCTCTTTAGAGGGATGACAGGGTGGGAAATTAAGTTCATTAAAACTGATTTGATTAAAAGCTGAAGTGGGTATTCATAGTACAGCTTGGGTTTGAGTCCTGTGCTGAGGTTCTTGATCCTAATTAGAGATTGGACTGCTCAATTCTGTGGAAAGCCACTTAAGGTCTAGTATTACAGTTTAATGCTTTGTAGAAATAAAAGGAGCAGGTGTTTGACTCATCCGGTTCCTTGTTTTCAGTCACTGGACTATAGAATGAACTTGCTTCTCTCTCTCAAATCTTTCCTCATGCTGCTGTTTCACTGTTTGTGAACTAAACATAGTGTTGTAAGACTGCAGTAGAGCTAACTAAAACTCAGTTGTTAAATCATTCTTCTGTCCATTTGTAAAATTCTAGTTAAATCTATCGCAACACTAGGAGAAAGCTTGGTTATGGAGAATCGTTGTTTTCCTCTTGGGTAATCCATGGCTTTAGAGTTGTCACCAAAGGGCATTAAAAAATGAGGGTTAGTTAAAAGTATATTCTGTCCTGGTTGTTCTAAATGCTTAGCAGCTAGGCATTAGGTAGTTATGGTCACTTTTGGTTTTGATTATAACTTGCTTGTAATTGCACTCCATTCCATTTAAGCCAAAGTCTTTGCTGTTATTAAAAAGTATGTTGTGTGTCAGGCATACTATTTTTGTTACCTTTCTGTGCCTTAGAGGTGGTATTGACAAGTGGCATTAAATTGTAATTACTTTCATTTCTTGAGGAGTTGTCTGGATCCTCAATATTGAATTTGGCCTGTGTAGTGCAAGAGCAGCTTACAGTTCATGGTTTAATTGCCAAGTGTTCAGCTATTGATAACTTAAATGTGTGCTTCTGCAAAGACTTTGCATTTCATTTCACTATGTGTATTTTGGTTGGTGTTTTTTTGTTTGATATTTTGCTGTAGCACTTTTTGTATTCTCTTTTCTATTTGGGACAGACAATATTTTAAAACACTAGTTAAGAGCAATGACAAATGATGGTAGTAATGCCTGTTAGACGTAGTGGACATACTCCAGTTTTACAAAGAGCTTTAATGACCTTAAACTGCCTGTGTCTATGTAGCATTTAAGGAAAGACAACTGGGTAGATCAAAAAATCATCTGGCTTACTTTTAGGAAAAAGTGCCTTTTCCTTTCCTGTCTTTTCCACTCTTGAAAAAGAACAGATGTTCTTTTTCATTAATTGATACACGAGCATCTCTGCCAGTTTCTTAGGGCATGATTTTCTAAGTGAAAATAAGCCTGTGTTTGACTCCTTCTCTGCAAGAGAGTAACAGAATGTAACCGTAACAGATTCTCCAATCCCCCGCTAAAATGCCTTTTGTGACTGTTTCATCAACTATTCTTGTCATGGCAGTAAGGAATCACAGAGAAACCTCATCTGTATTGTTTAAGCTACTGTCTTAAAGTTTGTTTTTAATGTGTGCCATAAGCAGAGAAGTTCATTGTATTTTCCACATGGTCATCAAGCAGCTTCTGTCTCGAAAATAATAGAAGTTCCTTTGGCAAGAAACTTCTGTATCGGAAGTCTTTTGTACCACGGTGGGATACCTGTGAAGCAAATTATTCATATTTCTTTATCCTTTCCAATACATTCTGCCAAATCACTGCTGCTGATACTGTTTAGCAGCTTATATTTTAGCATTTTCAGGTTGATACCTGGAAAAGGATGTATCATTTTAACAAACACTTTCCCCATGACTGATTATGCAAATGACGTTTTTGCTGGCAGTCATGAATACTGCTTTTGTGTGCTCTGTTCTGTACTCCCAGTTGTTACTCTTTGGGTGTTGTAACCTTGAATTGTGAGATGTGAAGGAGAGAGCGTTGCATTCTGCAGTAATGTTAAAAGCTAACTTGACTCTTGGTCAAGTCCAGCTAATAGTCATCTTTTAAGGTCATCCCTCTCTCAGATGGTGGGGCTGTAGTGCTAAAGGGAGCTGGCAGTAGAAAAATCAAGGGCAGAAGGACTAATGAGGAACATGTTAGAGAGATGTACCCAGCAGCTGTAGAAACAGTAGTTTACAGGTGCAAAGTAACCTACCCTTTCAAATATGTGTGTATCCCACAGATATCCCAGTGCTTGGCTCAGGCTCTGAAACCACAGGGGAGGGAAAGGAGAAGAGAATGTTCAGAAAGGGTCTGCAGCGGAGGGAGGGATCAAAGCCATTGCTTTGAGAGTGTTCTGGGGTGACTCTTCCTAGCAAAACATGTCTTGACTTCCACTGCTGCTGAACTGTAGTTTTTAGCACCGTTAAGGCAGAGGTTTTGTACTACATATTAGTTAAAAAGGGCAATCAAATCACAGCAATGCAGGTAAGCACTGGCACAGTGGTTTAACACACAGGTGTAGATGAAGTAGCTTGTGCTCCTAAGTGAATTAGAATAATGGTAATTCTAGAGGAAGCACTCTGTAGTGAATTTAAAGTGGTGGGTTTGTGCATAACAATAAAGCCACCTAGCGCCGTTGCAAGAGTTTTACAGCCTGCCAATGTAGGGGTCATTTCAGACTGGAAAGAAATCATTATAGCATCCAGGGGAGACATTTTAAATAGATCATTACTTCCCTATGTGTTTGACAGCACTCCAGTGTTCAAAGCAAGTCATAGATAAGTATCACTTAAGTACTGTCTTTCTGGCTGAAAACATCTGCAGAATGCATGGCTTTTCCTCACGCCCCTCTTTGTAGCACTATTGAGCTGTGACGTGCCAGGATGCCTGGTGTTTCATGTGAAATCAGCAGTGCTGAGTATAGTGCTACCGTAGCATCTTGATGAAATGAACATCATTTGCATTAAGACTAGACATTTATTTTTGTGTAACCATGGATCATAATTAGACTAGGAGAGCAGTGTAATCTTCCCCAGCCCTATTTATCCCACATTTCTCTAACCTGTGAATTAGGGTTGAGACTCTTGACCTTATCTGCTATGCCTGTGGACCTTTGTGTTTTATTAGCTGTTCTTATCCATGTATATGTGTCAACTTCTCATCATGTAGACACTGGTTTTGCACATTCTATGCTTGGTAATTCTGGTTGCGTAAAACTTCTGGGGCTCAGTGGTGTGTGGAGCCATGCTGCTTCTGGGAAATTCACTGTGTGATTTAGAAAATTGATCATTACACTGTAATACTGTTTAACATATCATTCTGTGTCTGTACCAGATATGGAATGGGCACCACTTCTAGATCAGACACTTTCTTGTGTTTTCATTATTTGTAATACATTCTCTCTAATAGGCTAGCACTTTTTTTTCTTGGTCTCACACACACACAAGAAGTATCTGTGCTACTCTTCCAGTCCTGTAGGCTTGACTCATTTCTTTGCTGAATTTCCTATTGGATTGGTGAGTCAGTCCCTTTTTTTAGGTTTTGTATTTCCCTGTTGGAGATAAATGTTTTATGATGTAAAGATAAAATCACCTTATTGTCATTAGATTTTAACATGTAACTTTATTCAATTAACTGTCAGTCAAAATATATATTATCTCTAGGCAGGAGATTTGACCCTCTGTCCTTCTTGGTATATTTCTATTTCTTGCACCTTTTCTTCTTAAGTAATATTTTAACTTGTTAGTATTGCTGTCTATAATTTTGTCTGGAACCATTAGACATGCATCTTCCTAGGGAGATATTGGAAACTTGCAGTGCTTTCACTCTTAATCATGATTTTCCCTTTACTTCTGGGTCTCCTTTTTATCCTAGGCCATTGTCTGACATGCCTGCTGTTGAAATTGATATAGACATGCTTATTATTATTGGACATCATCTGGAATCTTATTTAATGGAACTTAGTAGTACTGTGATGTTCTGGTAGTTCTGTGATGCTCTGGCAGGGCTGTGCAGAACTCTAAATCCTTCCACTTCAGGCACTTAAATGCTTATTTCAAGCTAATTCCTCTTTTATGATATGAGGACTCTGTTGTTACCTGTAACCATGAAATTAGATGGAAGTCTTTGGGGCAAAATCAAACAAAATAGTTGGGCTAAGGATTTGTTGAAGAAAACCCTAAATCCACTATGGTTGGTAGCCATGTCAGTCTGCAGTTCTTGCTTGGGGCGATACCAAATGTCAGGGCCAGTTCCAGGTGAGTTTTGCCTTTGGATCTTATGGAAAGCATGGCCAATGCAAGAGGTACTTGAAGGGAATGTCTGGGCTTCATTCTTATATTTTAACGATTCGGCGTGTGGAATTATTTCTTCTTTCCCTTAAGAACAAAAATTCTTCCTGTGTATGTCTCCACTGGAATCTGTTTTCAGTTGGACCCATAATAAAAGCACTCCTCTGGATAATTTAAAATTGATGCAATGCAGGCAAATAAAATATGGAGACGTTTGATCTTGAGAAAGTATACTAACTCAATTCAGTGTACAATCAGATAACAAAGCCATCTACAAAACTTGGCAAGGAATATTGAATATATGAATTCCTGTTTTAACATTTAATAAAGAGAGATAAGAAAATTCTTGGCTCTCCTCTTATCCTTAAAGTCTTCTAAAGTGTTGACTTATTCTTGCAAATATGATCTTTGAGAAATACAGTGTCTAAAGAACATTATTGTATTTCTGCCTTGTATAGAAATATGACTGCTACATTTTTTAAAAAATGGTTTGTTTTTGGTATCTTAGAGCTGTTCTGCTGTCTTCAGTTTGTGTGCCTCGCTGTGGGTTGGGGAGTGTCTGTATACCTGAGGAATCCTGCTGGCAGCATGTTTACCTGTCAGGGCGTTTTGAGTTGGCCTTTCTTCAATGGCTTATGACGAATACCAGTCCCTTAATCTTTCACCTTGGTTTTCAGCGTGCTGTCATAAATTGAACATTTATCTGGAAACAGTGGTTAATTGCCTCTCTGAAGATCAGACTGCTTCAGAGGTATGTTTTGGAACAAAATCTTCTTTGCCTGAAGTCCAGGTAGATTTTGTGTGTGATAGTCCTAAAGGTCTGGAAAAAGCAAAACTTGTTGACCTTCATGTAAGTATAGGGCAGCACTGTGAGGCAGAAGGGTTTGGTTTGGTTTTTTTTCCCTACTTCAGATTCACTATGAAGTTTCTGAAAGAAAAATTTGCTTTTCAGTGACAGTGTTACCAGCTTTATATTATTTCACAGCTTTTGAATCCTACAGAAAATTCAAGCTGCAAGTCTGAAAAATAAAAGACTTAATCTTTTACCAGTTCAGAAATAAATTTGGGCATAATGATTTTGTTTAAAGCCAAGTTGCATTATTCACAGGTTGAAGCTGAATTGTCTAATCTTCAGGTAGTATTAACTGCTGCTCTTCATCTGTGCTTGTTTGTGGGACTGTGGGTCTGCAAACAGTATTGAATTTCACTCTGAATACCTGTACATTGCTGAACATTCACCTGCTCTCTATGCTTTGTTTAGGAACAGGTATCTGTTTTGTGAAAATGTGTTTCTGAGTGGAAAAAAATATTGGAAGAATAAGAATAGTGATTGACATCGTCTCATGAGGGAATGTGGTTCTTCTAAAGCAAAAACTGGCTTAAGGAGAGGCTGTGAATAAGAATAGTGTGTTTTCTCTCAGTTGTGTCCAGGGGAATAGGAATTTGTAACCTGTGCTTAAAAAAACAAACAAATCCCCAAATCCTTGACATGTGCAAATTTAACTAGAATAATTTATTTTTCTTTCTTGATACAAACAACCAAAATTGGTTACTCAGGTGTTAGTATTCTGTTTCACTTTTATCTGTTAAGTACCTCAGATTTATAGACAAGTAGCTTTTTCCTTTAACACAAAAATGATTTGGTTTTATTTTGTATTTGAACAAACTAGTTCAACTGACTTGAACTAGATCAGCCTGTAGAAGCTGTTGGCTTCTGGCCTCCATTTCTAGGCCTTCAAGGAGCTCAGTTCCATTCTAGATGGCAATAAGCTAGGCACATTGCTTGGATTTTCTCCAGATAGTGATTAGCTGCATAACTTGGCCTGTTATTGGAAGTTTGCTATATAACAGCATAAACTTTAAACAGCCATTCTAACTGTATATATTTAAAGTAATTCCTTCCCAATTAGTCCAGAGGAAAAAACCCCAAAGTGTCATATGGTGAGATTTTAGGAAAACTAGACTAAAGATTCCTGGCAGAAGTGAACTTAAAAGACTTCTGGGGAATAGTCTTGGTCAGCAAAAAGAAACATAACAGGAGTAATAGTAAAGGAGTGAAACAAGCAGAAAAGACCATGAGAAAGGGGAGAAGTTAAAACTTGTTCTTTATTCAGTAGAGAAATGAGACAGAAAGTAAGTGGTGGGAGACACCTATATACCATCCATAACACAAATGGTTATACTGGGAAGGGAACCCAAGGAAGTGAGGTGCATCTGAGAAGCCTGTGTTGGTAAAAGGTAGTCGTGGCATTTTAATGCTGGAATAGGTATGAATGGGCAAGCATACTTCTGCTTAATGGAAAGCTACAGCATGTAGCAGGTGGCTTGAGGCATCTGGCAGTGGGCCAGCCATGCCAGCGACGGTGGTGCAATAACCTCTTCCAGATGGCAGCATGAGGATTTACTGCTGTTGTCCTTGCCAGGCTTCCTGCCTCTTTGGTCTGAATGGACCAAACCTAGGGGTCAGTGTGCTGGAGAGCAGGGCTGGTTTGAGGTGGGATGCCTGGAGCACGGCTAGAAATGGGAAATATAATTTTAAATTTCCTGTGTTCTCGTGTGTGAGAGATGAGGGCACGCTGCCTTCATAGCAGTATTTGTCCCTGGGCCTTCGGTTTGTTTTTTTTTGCTAATGTGATTACACTGATGTACTTGTTTCTCATCTGAAATTACAGATCTACTCTTTATATTTATGTATATTATTCTTAAGAAGTAATAAAATTATGGTACTTCTAGAGCTGCTAATGGTATTGAAGAGCTCAGCTAATTAAAAAAAAAAAAAAAAAAGGCCTGGTTCTTCATCATTTCCCTGCTGGATCCAGCATCTGCACTGAATACACAATTCTAAGCCGAATGCTCCCACTTTAGCTGCCTGTTTGCGTGCAGTAGGGATTCAGACAAAATATACAGTGTTGTGTGAAAATGTTAATAGGCATAGGGGGAAATATATAAATATCTTTTTAGACTACTGTGGAATAATTATAACACTTCTCTAAGCTTAGTAATGATTCACTGTTTAGCTCTTAAAGCAGGCTCTGTAGCAAAAGTTGGAGATGTTCTTCCAGCCTCTTTGCTCTCTGACCTTGTGAAGATGAGTGGAAACTCTGAAATGGAATTAAGATTTTTGATAATTGTTTATATGTAAATGCCACAGATGAGTAGCTGAGCAACCTTTACCTTTTGGTCCCATTTTAGCCTTTTCAGAATAATCATTAAAATTAATATTTTTTTTTAAAAGCTATTACTGCTTTGCAGTTTTGTAAGAACCATACCAGTGCAGAGCTGTCTCCGAGATGACGGGCTTTGCTCAAGGGCAGAACTTGGTCCACCCATCAGATGTTAATGGTTCCTCAACAGCAGTAGTTTTTCTTTGTGGTCAGGTGAGTAGAATGTGTACACAGCCTGTTTAAATTGAAGTACGTTAATAGGAAGAGACAATTACAGGGGAAGAAGGGTTTTAAACAGTGTTTGCACTTACTTCCTTTGCGTAAGGCTATATTGTGCTCCAGCAATCTAGTCCTGACCAAGGTATTGTCTGCCTGAAATTAGTCCATCGCTCATCTTTTTATCTTTCCTTTTAAAATAACAGTATTGGGGGGTTATCTTACCTCTTCTGTTTTCAGGACGCTTTATTCTTCTAGTGATCCTGAAGGGTCTGGTTCAGAATATGCATCTATCCTTGCATGCCTCCTGATAGGCAATTCAAAGTATTCATGAGCAGAGCATTTCAGTAAATCTTGTCAACCAACGTAAAGTCTGTCACAACTGGCGTGCTGCCATGTGGGGATTGTGTTTTGTTTGACTGGTGATGGATTTCTTAAAGAAAAAAAGAAAGGGAGAATAATGTAGTTTCTGCTGAGCATGTTGGTGCTGTGACTCCCAAACTATCCGTTTGGAATGCTTCCTTACAAAGTTATTCTTGAGCTTTCCCCATGCTAAGAGCATGTTGGGATTTCCTCCTTTTGAAAATAAATGGAAAATAGTGTAGTATTTCCATGTTGACCATTTGACCATAATATACATTTAGATCTAGTGCTTTACCCAGGAGATAAAGTCTTTCTTTGATTCTGTTTGCAATTTTTGCAAGTGGTGAACTGGTTCAGAATTGTTTCATTCATCATTTTTGGTCAGCAAAAAGTTAGACTTGTGCCTTCCTTTTTGTCTGTTTTGTTTTGTTTTTAACGGTATCCCCTTAGTCATTGATAAGCCATAGTATGTTCAGTAACTGTGTAGAAGTGTGTGTATTTGTGTGCTGGTCTTGCTGCAGAGACAAATCCCTAGGAAGGAGCTTCCTCCTTGTGTTATTTCCTGCCAGAATAGGAAGGGTGAGCACCACCTTCTCCTTTTATCATCTGAATTAATGTGTCTGAGATTATGCTTTTCATGTGGTGTTTCTGTAAGTAAAGTAGTTTCTAGGAAGTTTATTATACTGTTTTGTATTCTAAAATATTACTGGTCTCCTGGAAAATGTCCATGTAGATTAGCAGGGGTTTATATGGTTGAAGTGTGTGTTTGTGCGCTAGATAACTAATGCTGCATGAATAATTCACAATGAATAATTTATCTAATTAATTTAGATTTTCATTCTGCTTGTCTAAGGAAACTGTAGTTTCCTTAGACTTGCTTGGTTTAGAAGTGTTAGAGTACTTTGGAATTTTTCTATGTGAAGCTGTAACAAATGCAGTGGAAACTTGAAATTTTTAGTATAAACTCTTTGGAAATTGTGTCTTTCACAAATATTAAACAATATTTCAATCATGCTCTAGAAATACCTTAGAAATAAAACTCTGAATAGCTCAATTAACAAAACAAAAAAAATTAGAATCAGGCTGGTCCCGCTCTGCCTCTGTTTTTAGGTTTTCTTTTTGCTAAAAAACCCAAACCACTCCACCCCCCACCCCAACAAAGAAAAACAAAACAACCCACCAACACCAATTTGTTGACCAAAACCCATTTCTCTGGTATTGGGAGTTCTACTGGCCAATCTGCAGTGGTGGGCAGGGGCCAGTTGGAACCTGCTGGCATTCGTGTGCCCAAATCCATGTGAACTGGGGCTATGAGGACTTCCAAGAATTTCTTTGCCTTGTAGAACAATATTTTAGGGCAGAAAGAGTGTAGTTTTTTCTTTTGCTACTAATACTGCATGAACATATTTCTGTGTGTTGGGTTTTTTTGTTTGTTTGGCTTCTTTTAATCAGTGCTGCATGTCTTAAAATTATTTTTTTATTGTTCTTTGTGTCAGTAGCTATAAAAAGAACAAAATTACTATTTTCTTTGGTGTATTTTGACTTGCAGCTGTCACTTAATGAACATGGAAAGGTTTAATTACAAATACTTAATAAAATGGATTGATTTAAGAGCATAGATAATTTTAAAGTAATTCTGTCCTTCTGTGATTATATAGAGCAGATTGCCTATTTTCATTTAAATATAAAATGTATAAATATCTTGTATAACACAAGATGCATGTGATTGTCATTGTAGCTGAGGTGGATGTAGCGCACTTAAGAGAGCGCAGATGTGGATATATAAATGAATACAATTATAATAGCTTCTGTAGTGTATGATATGGAAAGTAGACAATTGGCTGTGAGCCAGGAGACTTTTAGTTAAAGCAAACATACGTTTCTATGGCAATAAAAGCAAATTTAAAATGTAGGTGGTGCTGACTGTTGCTAGTCTAAAATAAAGGTGCCAGTTGCAGAACAGTTAATTTCATAGCCAAATGAAAACAAAGATTTTTATTAAAGAAAAATAGGACTATATTGCCCTATACTTAATTTTTAAAATACTTGAAATTTTAAGCTTTTTCTGGTATTTTTTCCCTCCTTTAACTTCACCTTCTTGATTTTCATTGTGTAGTAAAAATAGGAATCTGTGTATAAATGCTATACAGACTTGTTGTTATTAACAAGTAGATTTAAACTTCAGTGCTCGTGTATTGCCTTTGGATCTCTCATATTTTGTTGGCATTTTAAATTTTTAATGTTTTGTTCAGTGGTGATTATTTTTAGTAGTACTTGGAGACAAGAAGCATGAGTGTCTTACAACGGAAGATAAATTAAAGTGGTATTTACCAAAGAACACCAGATTGGTGGGGTGTGTAGGGGATAACAGGTTGCAAATAAATAGGGTTGAATATAGTGAGAATTGTTTATCCTACTCTAATTACAGCACAGCATAAAAATGGAAGAGGTCTGAGACACCATTTCAGCTCTAGATTGGATTCTTTGGAGCTTCACATCCCTTTGAAGCACATTTCCAGTAGTACGATCCACTACAGAATACCAAAATGCCACCTATTTGTGAGTGAGGGGCCTCACATTAATCATCCTGCCCCCATCTGTCATACTTGGTATCCTTCAAGCTGTTTACTTTTTGGTCTGCAGATCATCCCCAAATCAGTAGGATTGATTATAGGGGACTGAGGATTCAATATCTGTGGGGTTATCTTTTTGTTTTAAGAGGAGGAATATGGGCAGCCTATTTTGCAATCAAAATCTGTTTTTACTTAAGCATAGTGCATGCATACATTAAAACCAAATGGTGTCTTTTTGGTGTCTTGTACACTACAGTTTGTTGTGCCATACCCTGACAGAGACAGAGCTTGACAGATACCTGAAATGTTCTGTGTTCACTTGGCAGGATGGGAACATGTGGTGCCAATCTGTGGTTGAAACTGCATCTTTTGGTTGATCTTAATGTCAGATTTAATAAAATTTTCTTCTGCAGCAATAGTCAAGATTTTCATACAGTTATAACCTGAGAATATTTAATGTGAAAATATCAATCTGCATTTGAAGAGAATGGCATTATGTGTGAGACGCACACACGTTTCCCTCATTGCAGTGCATGCTCATTTGGTTTTCCTTAGTAGCTCAGATCATCAGTGTTAACTACTCGGTGTCAAAGACAGTGGGTGAAATACAATGAAAAGACATTTTCTGGTCTGTGCCAGTGGCTGCTGCTTGTGGTGCTGGGATGGTGGGCTTGAGTGCTCCAGCTGATGTCCATCGGGAGGAGTTGAGACTGAAAAGAAAGGGCTTTTGGATATCTGAGCTGCCAGGAGCCAATGAAGTTGTTGATATTGAATGCTTTATTAGGGAAAAACTGCCCAGTTTTATATAAATCCGCATATAAATGTACCATATTATGGTTAATGAATAGTGTTGTAAGCCTAGAAGTAATGGATGTCCTCCAGGGCTGCATAAAGATAATGTTTTAATTTCAAAAACTTCTTGATAATCTGTATTAGATGTAAATCCTTGAAATAGACACATTTTAAAATATACACTTGTTTATTCTACATTTAAATCAATATTTAAATAATCTATATTTAAATCAACCACAGCGTAACCCAGCAGCATTACAATGGAGGTGGAATTAGTTTTTTTGTTATTTAGGTTTTTTGAGGCAAATGAGTTGACTTACAAATTTGAGAAGTCATGGCTCAGTTTAGCATTCTGTACTCATCTGAGAAACATTCCCTACCATCTGCAGCCAGACGGCTGTTGTGCTGCGGGAGCCTGGCTCCAAATACAAAATATCAGCTGGTCTGTATAGTCCTGTCTCTGACAGTACCCCCAAAATGTGACTACTGGAGGTCAAGATACTCTCTGTTCAGGTGCAGGCAGGTGCACATTAAAAATGTGAATTCAGGCCTTTCATGGATGCAGCTGCATTTTAATCGACTGTACAATTTATAATAGGTATGTTAGGAGATACTGCATGACAAAAATATTTTAAAATAAGGACTTCTGATAGGCTTCGAGTTTGGTTTTCTTTTACTAGCTGAAACTGGTTTTCAAAATCAACTAAGAGTTATCTTGAAATTAAATTTTAATAAGCTTCCACTTTTCTGCTGATTAATTTCTTTCTACTGGAGTTAGAGAAGAAAGAAACAGAAGTTTATGTGCAAAACCTCTTTTATACTTTTTCCCACCTTGTGTTTTGGAGCCTCATGAATCTGAAGAGCCACCTTCAATTTTAGCTCAGCAGTTTCAAAGCAGTTTTCTTTCATCATAACTTGGATAATTTCAAACAATCCTCAATCCTTTTTCCCCCTTATGGTTCTTCTTGAATGTATTTATTTTATTTGGTGATAAAATTTCCTTTCTACACTCTTAGTGTGTTTACAAATTTGAATATTTGCTCCAGTAACTGTGTCACTTCTGTGCTTATACATCAGCAAACATGTGCTTGATAATGTAACTTGTAATTGTGGGCTAGTGGTGATCTTGAAAACAAGAACATGTGGCCGTTATTTTATTTATTTTCTTTTATAAGCATTTATTGTTGAACTGTAAAAATTGTACTGTGTTCCTGAACTATTGGGAAGCACAGCAGGAGCCAAACTCCTTGAAAGCTCAAGCAAACCACTTCCTCCTGTTTTCTTTCATTTGAAGTGCATTGGACAGGGGGCGTATAAAACAGGCTGAAAATAAGGCTTCAGTTTCTCTTGCTATTCTTCTACTGCTAAGATTCTAGGTACTGGATAGCCTATTAGGGAGTGGTCCTTACACAGTTCATTGGTGAGAGATCAAGATCAACCTGCTGTTTTGCAGAAAGAATAGTTGAGGCAGCGTGATTTAATTTCTGGTAGAACTGGGAATAAACCCAAGGTATTGAGTGCTTTGAATACAGCATCTTTCTGAGACACATGCTCTGTGTCACCTGTGAAATGTGCTTACCCCATTTACTATTCATTGTTATGTGGCATCTCCTAGTGGTAGTACAGCTGCTGTTAAATCACCATTCTTGTTTCCTTTACTAAAGATAATGTAAGGACTCGGGTGACTGCAGACAGTTGCACACGAAATGTGTTCGTAACACTGAAAGAGTGTTATTGGAATATTAGTAATAATCAGAAATATTAGAAGGACGTGCAGAAATGAAGGGAAGCATTCACACATTTATGGAAATGAAAGAATTAGATTGCCTGTAATTCTGCTTGCATGTTTGATTATATAGTCCTATTAGCCCAGCCTTGATTCAGCAGTAGCCAACAGCAAATCTCCAGTGAACAGTAGAAGAGCCTGAGGATGTATGATATTTTACCCAAGTACTCTTGCAGTTTGTGATGAGGTTGGATTTATCATCCATGACATTGTCTGGTCTCTCCATGTGTGCTTTTAGTATGTTAGGCATACTTAATATCTCACCTTAGATTAACTACAGAGTGAAATATAAGGGATGGTTTTAATTTTGTAACACTTTTTTTTTTTTTTAACCTGAAGGATTTTTCAGCTTTTCAGGAGATGTTCTTATGCATTTAGATGTGGGGTTTTCCTTAAGGCAACAATTAAATGTTCCAAAAGTTTACAGCAATTAAGTTTTTTTGAACTGATTTGTTTTTGTAGGGTTTGCCTCCTGTTGACAGAGTTCTTTATTGCTTTTTTGCAGGAAAGCCTTTTGTTGTTCTGCAATCTGATTAGGAAAAGCCCCTATATAAAAGTATGAACCTCTTGATTTTTTTTTTTAATAACTGTGTTTTCAAAATCCTTCATGCATTGCAATCCTACCAAACCCATTTTAGTGAACGGGCAAGGGAAAGTTTCCAAGGGTTGCACAAAGCTTGTGATGGGGTTCAGCTCCCACATCTACCCCTGGTGACGCTAGACTATCCTCAGACTTATTCCCCACTCCTCTGTGTGCCTATCTGTGGCTTGAGAG
Organism: Chloroceryle amazona; assembly: GCA_027560015.1. Lineage (NCBI taxonomy): Eukaryota > Metazoa > Chordata > Aves > Coraciiformes > Cerylidae > Chloroceryle > Chloroceryle amazona. The sequence goes on from JANHFX010007391.1 coordinate 49,024, forward strand.
GAGGACAGAGGGTATGTGCCAGCCGTGGGTGGAAGCTTTTCAGAAACTTCAAGTGTGAATGTTGCTGAAGCTCACTTTTAGTACTGGCACTTCTGTGAAATGCACCCAAGTGGCCACTACTAAACCAAGCAAGTGTTCAGGCTGGCTGTTATTTCTTGGCTTAAGCACCCTGGTCCTTGAAGAGCATCCTACTTCATTTGGATGCTATTGTCTTGTATATCCTTTTTTGGAGGTTGGTCTGAGTAATTTCTGAGGAGGTAAAACAATAAGAAACTATCACTGACTTGTAAAGGGATTTGAGATGCCTGTGTGGAGGATTTATCTCTGGCCTGTAGGTCTCACACAAGTCTGAAACTGTCAGTGTGGGACAGGGGCTGTCATAGGCATCTGCCTCAGCTGGTGTTACTCTTGTGTTTCAAGCCTGGTGCTTGACTCGTGCTCCCTACAGCAACCTAAGCTTGTGAATGCTTTTCTCAAGTGTTTTAGAAACCTAGCACCAACCAAGGAGCCTGTTCCTGTGTTCCAAGGTTAAACATGTCAAAACAGGAGTCATAAATTAATCCTGGATGTGTGTTTGGAGTACAGACCTCCTGAACAATGAGCTCTGGGGAATGCTTGTTGTTTTGTAGCATTTAGATTGTTCTTATCTTCTTCATTTCTTTAACCTGCCTTTATTACTTCTTGAGATCTACTCTTGTCCTTTGATTTCTTTAATTCTTGTGATACTTTATACAGATAGGTATTTCTTGTTTCTTCTACTGTTTCAATAAAAATGGCTGATGAATTGGTATCTACAAGGAATGCTTACAAAAAATTGAGCTGAGACTTGCTACTTGCAACTACAGCTTTTGCTGTAATTTGGGGAAATCAGAACATGAATTTTTTCCCATGCTTACTTTTGGTCTGTATCTGTTGTGTCATCCTGCCTTAAATGAGTTTTGTTTTCTTTTATAGCTTATTTACTAAGGAATTAACAAGCAGACCCTGAAAAAGAGGAGGGAGAAGTGCTTTCTAACTTGTTGAAAGTATAGTGTTCTAATGACACTGGTTCCCTCCCGCTCCGCAAGGATAGGTTACTAATTAATCTTTCTATTCAAACACTTTTGGGCTCTCACACGTCCGGGAAGTTTTGTTACTTTTGCTTGGTAAGCAAGACCATCAGATATGCTTCTTTGGTATAGCTGACAGAGAAGGCCAAAATGTTCATTCTGTGTATCTTCTGTATGCACTTCCAGGTTAAATATACTTTTCTCAATTCTTGAAATTGAATAAATCCACCAATTGTAAGAATGATTCTTTTGAAATACAGTCTATGGATTTTTTTCTTTTCTCTATTTTGTATATAAAGCATGAAGTGCACTTCAAGGAGAAACTGAATTATTTGTATAGTTCATTCTGAAAAGTTTTACATTATTTACTTTTTTCTTTGACACCAGACTGTGGGTATAATGGTGGTGCTCTTTGAGAAAGCAAGAGCAGGAAAAAAAAATAAGCAAAAAATATATAAATATTTGTTCTCTTAGCAACTGAAAAGCTGTTGTTGTGCTGTAATTAACGTTGGTTTTCTGCCCTTTAGTATCTACATGTCTTTGAGACTTGCCTCCCAGCATATGCCAAATGTGACAAAAGTCACTGTTTCAGTGATGGATTAATGTGTTTATTACCTTCTTAAAAATTCCTTTCCATCCTTGTAAAATAAGGGAAGATGTTAGAGCTGTATTACAATGCTTGAGATTGGAATAACTTCAGTTGGTTTTAGTGGTTTAAGATTTTTAAACACTAACATCTTTAAACACTTCAGTATTTAAAGATTTTTCTTCTTTAAAAATTGTGCAGTGTGCCTGTGGAAAATTTACAAACTATACAATCCTTCCAATTGGTCCTTGTGGTGTAACATCGAGGGAGTTGGTGTCATTGATGAACTTTGAGATTATAAACCAAATACTAGGCCTTTGGGAGGAATAAAGTGTTGAGACACCTGATTTACATGATGAAATTGCATTACAAATGCTTAGTTAGGGGATTATTCTGGTGACAGTACATAGTGGTGGCTTCATGGGCTGAAGAGTCAGGATGGTCTAGTGTCACCTTGCACAGAAGGGGCATGCTGGTGCTTACTCTGTGTGCTGATAGTCTGAAATGGATACTTGATGTCTCTTTTCTAGACAGAACTATAGGGTTTTGCTAGTATGTCACATCTGATATGCCACTTTTGAGAGCTTCTCTCTGAGGCCTGGGAAGAAGTGTGTCACATAGGTGACATTTGTGATCATTGTCCACTGAGAATAGAAAAGCTTCCCTTTTTAATCAGTGTCATTGCAATACCATCTATCAGATGTGAATGGTGAAGTGAAATACTGCTCTTCTCCATCACAGGATTGAGTTGCTGTTTTTACTGAAGAAGGCTGCCTGTTCAAAATCTGTAGCCCAGGGAGATGACATTAATTTCTTTTATACTTATGTTCACAAGTTAGTTTACAGAGTGAGCTATCTGGAAGAATCAATGTTTTAAAAAAAAAAAATAAAAAAATAATTCAGCCTCTCCTCTTATATAAGTAGCATCATGTATCACATCTTTGGAGGCTTGCTCTTAGAATCATGGAATGATAGGGGTTAGAATAGACTTCTGGAGATTGAGTCCAACCCCCCTGATAGAGCAGGATCACGTAGAGCAGGTTGCACAGGAACAGATACAGGCAGGTTTTGAAAGTCTTTAGAGAAGGAGACTCCACAACCTCTCTTGGCAGCCTCTCCCAGGGCTCAGAATTTTTTGCATGTGTTTTAGTTTGTGACCATTGCACCTTGTCCTGTCAAAGGGCACCACTGAAAAGAGACTGGCCTCTTCTACTTGATACCCACCCGTCAGATATTTGTGTAAATATTAATAAGATTCCCTCTCACTTCCTCCATAAAGTACTATTTCTCTGTAGCTGTGATGGATACTGGTGGAAGATGGGAGCACACGTGAGTGAACTGCATGGCAGAGAGTTGCTGGGTATTTTTGAGGAAAACACTTGGCTCTGCAGCATCAGAGGATGGGGCACCCTTGCTGCAGGCCATCTGTAGAGAGCACAGAAGAAAGAGCAGTTGCCTGACTCGGCACCAGAGCCAGACCTACTGTCCTGTGTCATTTTTGAGTAAGGACAACATGTGCTGATCTCATGTGCTGCTATATGTGTGGGTTCACCCCTCTGGATCTGTTCCTCTCCCACAAGCTGCTGCCTCCCCAGGTTCTGTTATAGTGGCTGTTCTGTTTAATTTGAATGTGAGTTGTTTCTTGCTGATGAAATGTTGCTGGGTCCCACACCTCGGCTGCTTCTCCCATAGTCTGTTCTGGGTGGCTAGTTATAGCCTAACCTCAGTATTTCTCATGGAAAATGTGTGGTTTCTGTTAATGATAAGTGATACTGGACCACTTCCATTTTTATATATTATTTTAAAAATGCAGAATCACAGGTATCACAGGGTGTCAGGGGTTGGGTGTCAGGGGTTGGAAGGGACCTTGGTGGTCTTTGAGTCCAAGCCCCCTGCCAGAGCAGGACCATACAATCCAGCACAGGTTACACAGGAACGCAGCCAGGCAGCTTGTGAAAATCTCCAGAGAAGGAGACTCCACAACCTCTCTGGGGAGCCCGTTCCAGTGCTCTGTGACCCTTACAGTATAG
>JANHFX010007392.1:0-21465 GCA_027560015.1 Chloroceryle amazona
ACTGGATGGCAGTGCAGCCTGCTGGTGTGTCAGCCACTCCACCCAGCTTGGTGTCATCAGCAAACCTGCTGACAGTGTGTTGAACAGAACTGGTCCCAGCACTGACCCCTGTGGGACTCCACAATTTACAGGCCTCCAGCTAGACTCCATCCCACTGACCACAGTTCTCTGGCTTCTTTCCTTCAACCAGTTCCCAATCCGTTTCACTACCTGATCGTCCAGACCACACTGCCTCAGTTTAGCCAGAGGATGCTGTGGGAGACAGTGTCAGATAAATCAGACAAAAACAGCACCAGATCTGATGCTAAACCAGATCTGCCTTTGTCCAGTCTCTCAGAACCGCAAATCCAGACTCTTTAGAGGAATAATAGCAATAACAATTTTATCTCAGTTCGTGTAACTAAATATACTATCCTTATTCATAAAATAATTTATTTAAGAACATTTATTCCATTTCAAGATTATCGGATGCTCAGCTCCCAACACAGAGGTGAAATTTTCCAGAAACTAGGCAAAAGACTGCTGAGTTTGTTTTGTGTCCTGAAAGTCAGCTGCCTCTTTTGAGGAACACTGAGATGTAACAAGTGCTGAGACTTCAAAAGTGTCAGTAAAACTTGAAAAGGTTTTGATATATTTATTTTGAGAGAGATACAGATATAAAATGAGAGAGATAATTTATATGTGTATAGAACGTGATATATTTATTACATAAAAGATACATTTATTGAAATGTGAATGCATGCTTCTCAAAACAATTCACAGGTCTTTCAATTCATAACAATGGAAGTTCATTTAATTTCAGTTTTTACAGGATAGGCAGTTACAGTGTTCAGTTTCCTATTTCATGAGCTAACACTGTTTCCCAGCCAGTGACTGCCTTATGAATTAATCTTGCACTCATTATCTACGCAAGCAAAAATACACCCTTGTGACTGAAAGAAATGGCACCTTAACAGAAAATAGAATAGAAAAGAAAAGCAGCTGCCCACTGTGATGAGAGGAAATAACCTGAGCATGATATTCCTTGAGGACCTGTTTGAATTGATACATAATGACAGCCACCGTCAAAACAAAGATAATGTCACAGAGCTCAATAAAACAGGAATAGCAAGACGGGGTAGTAATATTTGCAGTAATAAAAGTGTGTTTCTGACAAAAGCCTAAATAAAGAATGTACTAATAAAACCAAGGAAAGAATTAACAGGACTGGATTTCCTTCTAAGGAATCCCCAACTTTTTTCTATAATAAAGAGCAATTAGTTGAAGGAAAAAGCATATTACACTAGTCCTTCTGTGGTGGAGCAGAGGATTTAATGGGAATAATTTGCATTCACAGAGCAAGGAAGCTAAGTGAGAAACCCAGAGTGTTTCCATATGCACCACCAAACTCACTTTTCAGCTAACATGTTAATCTTTTATTCTGTGCAGTTCATCTCCCCATACATGTCATACATGTTAACCATCACTGAAAGGGATTTGCAAGTGCAGAGGTCCAATGGAAACACAACCCAGAGACTCCCAGGTCTGCAACCCCTACTCCCTGCTGCTTGTCCAGACCTGACCTGCTGTCCTGCACAGGAGGGCACTGTTGTACAGTACTGATTAAAGGCAGGCTCTTCTATTTCTAACAAAAACAGTTTAAAAAATATATAAATTTTAATAAGACAGTAACAAGGCCCTCGGTACCTGCGTAGTTTTGCTGAAATGACTACAGTGAATTTTTTCCCTGCACCACTGGCACCCAAGATGCTGCTTCTGAGCATGAAAATGTCCCTAGAACAAGGTCAGGACAGCAGCAGCATCAAGTGGTTCTCATTCTCCTATCTGCCCTCACCTCAGCTTACTGTTCACCTGCACTTACAAAGGTGAACTGAGACCTACGTGCTCATGAAAATGTCATCTATTGACATGTGTTCTCTTTGACTCATTCAAGTTTTTCTGCATATTGCCCTCTTCCTCCTCAGCCTTTATCATGGGGTCCATCCTCCAGCTCTGCTGGCAAATGTTGAGTCAATATTGTGTGTAAAGTTAACTACCAGGAGCAATCTCACCAGCTCTGACAAAGGAATCAATATAAACACACTTTTTGGCTTCTCCATTTATTGCTGATATGGTAGAATATTAAAGTCCAACTTTCATTCTTTGAGTGAGAGTGTTATTCTGGTCTTACTTTTGTATTGTTGCTATGCATACAAGAAATATAAATCACCAGGACAAGTAAAGTAGCCCCGAAAACGTGTTTCACTTAACTATTGCATTTGGAAACACACCTTTTAGTCCTTTCTCCTGCCTTATCCACATTGCAATCTTTTAATCTTTGCCAGTGCAATGCTCTCTATAGGAATTATATCCATAAAAGTAGCAAAATCCCTTTGCAGAGACTGACATGAGTGAAACAGTAATACCAGAGAACCTGAAGTAATGCAAGAGCTCAACAAACTGCCATATTTTCATGCCAGTAGCAGCTAAACTCATGAATTTTTACCCTGTAATGTGTCAGGTCTATCACTTTCTGCAGTCCTGACCCATGACTGAGACCCAGAAAGAAAGAGCAACTTTGTGTGCTATGTATATTAAATGTGAGGTCTGAACATCTGCATACAAAGTTAAAACATAGATCTTTCTGGAAAGAACCCCTTTATCTCTATATTTGGCTGAGTTTTCAAAAGACCTTTTCATGTTGCCTATCCTGCCTTGCAAACCCTCCCATATCTACCCCATGGGAAGTGCAGAGTGCTGCCTCTTGCGAAACAAGCTCTTCTACAAGCAGCTTACAAAGGGCACCAAGCTTCAGATGTGTCCTGCGTTCCTTGAAGACACCCTCCAGCCACCTAACCATAACTGCACTTTGCTGGCTTTCCATTGCACACCTGTCCACACTGGTGTGACTTCTTCCCCTTTTGGTCTTTAAGTATTAGCCTGATGTCTGACCAACAGTACAGTCACTTCTTAAAATTTCATTTTCTCCACAACAGTTTATGGCCCTTCCCTTAAAAGTCCTGTGTCTACAGAATAGCAATTTTCACCTTTTTTTTTTTTTTCACATAGATAGAAGAGTTTGAATCTTTTAAGAATTTATCATATTTCAATTACTGTATTGCATCTATACAGATGTTCCTCCCAGCCTTACAGTCAAAAGCACAAGAGGGTAAACATTTCCCAATGAATGTATTGCTTTGTTTTCACCCCAGGAAACTGGAGGACTAGAGGTGGACTATGAACAGTCAAATCAAGGGATGGCTTTCAGTAATGATTGTGTATTATTTCCTGACAGGAAGGCCATAGCCACTTCTAAACTACTGAAGGTCCCAGCATGACAGCTGTATGTTATACTGACAGGAGCAGGTCTCAGCCACCCAAAAGGTCTTTCGAGGTATTTGATTTAGTTTTGTTTCTGGTGCATATGCAATTGCTGAAGAGTGAACAGGTATCAGGGCCAGACTGTAAAGGGCCTGGGAGCTGTATCATGATGTACAGGACTCCATAAACATGAGGTCTGATACATGTGCCCTGGGCAGGCTTTGATCTACCCACCTTCCATCAAACCTGCACTGCCTGCCTTGCACACACCTGTGTACACTGACCTGAGGCTGTCCATATCCTAACTTCTCCTCCAGGCTGGGCCACACCTGCTTCTGTGGCAGTCACATCCTCAGGGTCAAAAGCTCAGAGCCTGCGGTAAAACAAAATCCGATCAGGTCACCTGGGATTCTTCCTGCCAAGTCTCCTGGGGTTTGGTACTCATTGTAGGAATGTGTCCTCTCTGCTAGGTTGTATCCCATCCTATGCGGTGAAAATGACTGATTCTCCTCCTGAAGCTGGTAACTGTAGAAAAAAACTAAAAAGCAGTTGCTCTGTCAGTGGCTTATTGCCCTGTGCATTGAGAAGGCGTGGAGATTTGTCTATAGAAGGAAATCCAGTCACTACTGACATTTTACTAACCACAATCAGGGTGCCGCAGCCATGTGGCTCCTGGTGGGGCTGGGCAGGCATCAGCTCAGGACCCTACAGCACCACAGGAATCTGTCTTCAGCAGCTTCATGCATATTCTCCCTGGGGGTCCTGATCTTTTAAGGAATAATTTCCCAACATTTATCCAGTACAAATCTTAGGCAAAGAGCTACTGTGCAGTCAGAAAAAAGGCAGTTCTTAATGTGGAAGGATGAAATTCCTACTTTTTTGTGTGCTAGGCTGCTGAGTGAGAGATATCACATGAGTAGGTGAATTGGTTGTTTTTTCCTTTGATGCCACATAAATAAAATTAACAAGTAGATTGTTTGTTCATTCCAAAGACATCTTTTATTTCAGATTTACTGCATTGTCACTACAAAGACAGATTTTGTTATGACGTTCTCCAGCACAAGGTTGAATAATTGAATTGTCAGCTGAGCAACTAGTTGAGATCTTTAAAAAATATTTATGACTGTAAAGCACAGAAGCATTGTAGTGTTTTCACTACACATTTGTTCCCTCTTTAAGGCTTTCAGATCATTCAAATAGAGTCAGTGATTATTATTTTAAAGGATGCTTCTAATATGTTATTATATTATCTCTGCAGAAATTGAACATTCATCAGTCCAGGCAAGGTTGTCATGGTTAGCAACAGCTTTTGGAACCACAGTTATTTATGTATTATGTATTGCTATCAATCACAGTAGAGGTATCAGCATCTTTCTTCTCAAAAGAAAACAGGTACACACATGTCCTTTATTATTCTCTTCCCTTTTGATGCCTCTTCTCACATACAGGAACTACCACTTTTATATCTTAACAACTGGTAGTATTAAGTATTAGAAACCACTCTGGACTGTCTAGGGCAGATATTAGAGCCAAAATTCCCAGACATCAGAAAATAAGGTACTGTAGCAGCTTCCTTAAGTGTAAAATTGCAGACAGAAATGCAAAGCCAGTCAGAGATGGAGACTGAAAAGTTTACAAAGGGATTTGGTCAAGTAGTGCTGACTGCAACAGCACACAATGAGACACAGAGATCCAGGAGACCTTCTCCAGTTATATAATTATTAATGTATTGATAAATATTCTGTTGCAATAACAACCCGGTGCTACCTTTATCCTCGAGGCTGTGACTCCCTTGCACAGTGCTCCTCCACAGAGCAAGGCTAACAGCGTGAACGTGCCACTCAGAGCACAGACCTCAGTTGAAATCAAAGGCATCCCATGCCTCCAGAGTCACACCCAGACACCACCTCACAGTCCTGTGCCTTCGGTCACGGCACCATCAGAGCTGCCAGCAGGGCCACCTGCCTGCCCCTCGCTCCCTGGGCAGCCCCGCTGGTCACAAACTACTCTTTGGAGCTGCTGGGTGTTCTCTGCAAGTAGCCTTAATTAGTAAATGAGCACTGATAACAATGACAGCTCAAGTAATATCCTACTATAACAGGGCCATAAACAGAAATCAAACGCTTTCTTATTAGGTCATTTAAGCAGTAGATAATGAGTTTCTTAAGCCATCAGAGTGACAATTTGAATAGATTACTGAAACTTGATATGGGCTTTATCTTTCAAAATGGGGTATTTTCAAATCTTTGCACCCCTTGCAAAAGCTCTGCCAAACCTGCTTGATACCAGCATGAACAACGCTACCAAACTCAGGAGTAAACAGAAGGCTTAGTAAAGGCATTCATGTACAGCAGGCTGCTGGACTGGGCAAACAGCAGAACTAAAGCCAGCCTTCAAGCAAAGACTTTCAGGAGGGATAATAGAAGAGCATAAGCAAATAGAAAATAGTCTACATTTTAAAACCAAGTGAACAATTGGCCAACCTCCTATAATAAATATTTTGTCCTTTCTGTTGATGAATTAGTCATGAGGCTTTCTATTGAATTTTTTCATGATAAATTTCTGGGTTACATCTAAACGTATTATAGAAGGAAATCTTTTCTACATTGATCACATTTTATTTTTCCCTAAAAGAGCAGGTTTTATTGCTTTTGAGGAGATAAAAGATGTGGTTTCACCTCTAGACACTGAAACGAGTATATCAGCATAATCCTTCTTAATGCTTTCTTTGCTACTTCAGCTGTGTAATCGTTTCCAAAAATATCTGTGTGACTAGGGATCCAAGTGAGCTCAACAACAGCTCCAATCGATTACAATTGTTCACACAGCTGTATGACTTAAGAATATATCCTTTATCCTTATTTGGATTGCTAACAGAGACCCAGTCAAACCCTGTAGGATTTTATCTGTTTGCATGAAACAGCCTCGTGAGTAACATTAACCTGCTAGTTTAAAGCTGGGATAATACAATTACCTAGAGCTACATCTTGCAGCCCTACTTACACCTGTAAGCACATAAAACCACCTCAGGAAGCACTGAGTAGCTAACAGGAAAATAAACCACTGTGATGAGGGAATACATAAATTAGTGTTTCCAAATTTACAGAGCCAAAGTTGATGGGAACTTCCACCGCCTCTAGGCAATTTGCATCCTTGGACCAACAAAATATTAATGTTAATATATCATATCCAAGTAATTAAAGACAATTCTTACACAGTAATTTTTAGAATATTACAAGGCACCAATGAAGAAGCAAAGCAATTCTCACTGACATGTTATTGATTCATGTAATTTTAATTATACTAACATATACCAAAGTGTTAAATACTGGTGATACTGTCACTTAGTCATCAGAGTTAACAGGTACAATTAAAACACTGGGAGCCAAAAAAACTTAGCTATTTGTCATGGAAAATGCACATTATTTTTTCATTTACAGTGTTTCCTGATCCCAAAATGTATACTGTGTTGGATTGCACATCTGACCTCACACAAGGCCTCTTTCTAAAAAGAAAATGGGGTCTTCCCACCTGCCAGGCAAGTACCATTAGGCTCACAGATCAATATAAGGCTAAACTGAAAGTACTTTTCTAAGTCATGGCAAAATACCAGTGTTTAAACACTTTCTATAAGAATTTAAATAGATGATGCAAAGAAAATGCAGCTATTATCAAGACATTTCTTCAACTATGAAAGACATACCAAAACATTTATTGATATCAGGTTTAACTGTTTGGTTTGAATGGGGTCAAGTATTTGTCAAACCCTGAGAAAACTGTCACAAGTCTTTAAAAGCACAATGAGTGTTGGATTAGAATTTTCCATTGCTCTGAGGTGGTCTGTTTTGGTTCTGGAAAAAAGAAGCTCTTACAACAGTGTGCTGCACCCCTGAGACCACAACAAGCTTCTACATTGCTTTTCAGCTAAAGAAGGCTAAGACCAAGGTGATCTTTCAACAGCTTCTTCAGTTTATTCACATGATTTTCAAAATAATTCATCCTGTTTTGTCAAGTGAATCTGCACTGATGACTTCCAGGAATTGTTTAACAGCAGAGTTATCTACAACATGAGGTTACATATTAGTAGCACAAAACCTCTGTTAGTGAAGAAAATTCTGTTGTAGGGTGCTTTTTTCTATCTTCACAGAAAATACCTCTTCTGAGAGTTCTTGGTTTTCCTACTATAAATCTAACATAGTGTTACTTACACCTATACAAACTTTCTCGAGATGTATTTTGTAATGTTTTTCAGTGGATCTGAAGGACCATATACTAGTTTTATGGCCTGTCCACATTGCCTCCTTTGTATTTCTATTTGCATTTATGTTCACAATATGTTTTCTTTTTAAGACACTCTTGTGTTTACACCAGCAGCACTGTTGTCTCGCAAACCTGCAGCAGTTCCACTGCTGGCCTATATTTCCATATTTGCTTTCTGCCTATTTACAGTAGAACAATACTTCTGGAGAGAGTGAGACCCACTCAGTCTGGCATGCTTTCTCCCAGTCTACAATATATTTTGTATGATGTAAAGTCCCATTCCAGTTAAGTATGTTTTGATGACCAATATGCAAATTTTTAGGTAGATGATTGAGATTTTTTTTCTCTGATAGCTGGCTGCATACATTGAAGTGTATATCACAAAAGAGGCTTCGGATGCCACAGTTATAATAAAATTGCCAACATGCCATTCACATCCCTTTCATGCATCCATTTGCACTTCTGAGTTTATAAAACAGCTTATCAAAATTAATTATTTGATAATACAATATTTTTTTATCTCCAATTCAATCACTGTCACTTAAAAGGTATGTCTCTACTGCATCCTATATCTGAGCACACATCAAATTATCTTTTTTTGTGATCAACATTAAGAACTTTTTGTGAAGATCATGCATTCAATAACCACCTCCCTATTGAACTTTTGCTATTGTAACTGTTTAATTTCTGCTTAGATTATTTAACTTTCCACTCTTGTTTTTCCCAATTACTCCTAAAATAGGAAGGAAAAAATCCTTTAGGAACGTCATTTGCTAGTGGTATTTGCAAAACAAGTCCACACAAATACAACACCGTGTCAACATGACATAAGTGGTCATCAGGTAAGTGTACATCCGAATATACAAGTAAAATGTAATTAGAAATCAGATATTTCAAAAAACTTATAATGGATTTAATTTCAAACAACTACATATTATTGAAGACACGATAGAAATTACGTTCTACAAGACCCAAACTATTTTTTTGGTGACTGTCAGGAAGTTATAAGCATGTAAAGGATTGAAGTACCAAGGCCTTTGTCTTTTTTTTAGAGAAACATGGGTATTGTCCTAAGACTTTAATTCCTTTTTGGCCTTATAACTTAATAGTCCTGGATTTTAGAAATAAGGCTCTTTTTATTTGAGAAACAGAAAGTAAAAATCTAGATGAGAACTGCATATGCTGTTTAGTACAAAGACATATTCACCGTATGGGTTTCTGATTATTTCAGATGGAATTTAAGAAACTGATTAAATTGAACCTCTCTTCTTGATGTGAGAAGCTTACAATAGCCATCACAGGAGAAGCAATTTAATATTTAATGTTTATCTTCTGTTTTAGAGATGTTTTGAGAATTTCTTTTTTCCCAGTGTCAGAGGAAACAGAAATCCTATAAACTGTCTATCGTAAACCAGCATGAGTTTCCACTATGACTGCAACATTTATCTGGGATAGTTACTTTCCTTACTGGAAGACGTTTTATGATTCATGTCATTCATTCCACCAGCATTTTACTGGGTAGAGATATTGCATGCTGCAGAAAAGGCCACAACATACAGCTGGAAGGAAGAAATCTGCCTGAGGGTTCCCTGACAGTGCTCTTAGCTCACAGCACTGTAGCAAAGCAAGGTTCTCACTGCCATGAGGAAAGCTGGTCTGTCTGCTCCCCCACCCAGCACACATTCAGCCAACCAGAGGTCCAGGCAACATTCCTGTTTCCATCTTGTCTGCCATTTCTCTCATGCAAACTGCTGAAAAGGAATCTTCATTTAAGACAGTACAAACCCTGGGAAGGAACATGAACTTTTGGAAGCAGTTAATAAAACAGTACTGTACTTAACTTAATTTTGTGTTTGATTTGAACAATGCTTCTGGACAAGAGCAAATCAAGTTAGCATTGACACAGGAGAGTGGTTTGTGGTCTACCATAGTGTTCCCTCTTCTCCATTTGAAATTTGACCTTCTCCCTCCAAGGGCAGGCACTGAAATAGTCCAAGGCCAAACTGGGACACAAAGCTCCAGCCTGGAAGGAATGCTCTCCCATAAAGCAGGTGGTTAGAAAACCACCTTGTGCCCTCATTTCCTTGGCAGCCGTATTCACTTTTTATGCATCAGTCAGATAGTTGCTCCTCAGAAGACATAAACCACAGATCTCAGTAAGTCTTAGGCATGAAAATGAAGGTACTGCTATGCAATTATTTCCACTGAGGAGCTCTTATATTGCCATCTTTTCATGAACATGGCTTGGTTGACTGCAGTGTGCTGTGCCACTGGGGAAACAGAGCTATCAATTCTTAAGCCATAGCTAATCCAGCATACAGGAACCCACCTCCTCACCTGACTGGGAACAGCAAGAGTCCTCTCCTTTGTGTCTCACCTCATAAAGCTGATGAGACCCTTGGCCAAGTCTTCTTTGCTACCTAAAAGCAGTAGGTAAGGAATAAGGCTCTATGCAGCAGAACCATACAGCCCAAGCAAGCATGGCATTGCCACTGCTAGTAAAAGCCCATAACCTCTGTATTAGGTCTGCAAAACCTCAGAGCTAGGACATGTCAGGATGGCTTTGTCTGGAGTGTCTTGGCCTGCCTGGACCTTCATTTTAGCTAACTGAGCTATAACAGTAAATATTTACCTGCTAGGTGAATATTACCTAATTTGTTTATGATTTAGCTTAGCTTTGTAGGGTTGTATATTATAATGCATATTGTTATTACACTTTTGAGATTTCTGTATATAAGAGATAGTAAAGGAGCAATAGTTATTTTGTCTAGAGGCAGCTATGACCTAGAATAAAGTAACGGATTACAGTAAAGGTTTTGTAAGTGTGGAGAGAGGATGAAATTAGAGGCTCCTGGGCTATAAACAAATCACTGATGATCTATTACTGGTCATTAAGCCCTTGGAAGGCCAGTGAAACTGGCTTTAGAGATAACAAAGGGAACAAAGAACAAATATTCAACACCGGCAATTAAAACATACTATATATAGTATATTTAGATGTAACATGGATTTTGGACCAATGAGGAAAAAGCAACGTGTAGTACGTGCTAAGAAACATATAAAAATAGCCCCAGGCAGATTCTACAGTAAAGTGGAAGAAATCCTCAGCAACATCATACTTCTTCCAGTGAAGAACTTGGGACGCTAATAACTCACTGTAACCTTCTCACCTGCTTCTTGAAGACCAACAGAAAGGTAAGCATAACACCCAAGAAAGGGGTAGACATGAGAAACTTTGTGTATACAAGCTTCAATTGCACAATGACTGGGAACAAGCTACAATAACTGGAAAATTTGAAGTGCTGACTTTATCAAAATGGGACTATTAATAACTCTGTGATTAGACTGCTAATACCTTAATTATTTTTTGGTTTGATAGGCAAGGTTTGGGCTTTTAGCCCACACAAATTGTGCAGTGTCTTTTGTTTGGTGTATTATGTACCCATGAAGCTTAGTTGTAATTGTGGCTGCAACACAAAAATACATTAAGAATGTTGTTATTCTCAGGAGTATATGGTCTACACAATGACAAAAAAAAACAAGTACACGAGACAGAAGTTGAAGTATAAGTAAGTACTAAACCAAGATTATCTACAGGAGACAGGGATTTCAGAGAGACAGTTTAGTTGTGCCTATTGCTTGGATGAATAAATAAAGCCTCCTTGGTTTAGAGAAGATGAACATTTTTATCCTGACAGCTTTGTTTTCCCATTAGTAGCTTCCCATGGCATTGCCATCAGATTGTTGACAGAAATGTGGTTTTGTAAGAATTAATTTCTAGAGGGGGTGGCTCTGTCCCTTAGGCCATATTTTTTTTTCACAATAAAAGCAGCTTTTCACATTGCTAAAATTAGTCCTTCAGTTGACTTTGCTAGCAGAAATGTGACAAATACTTCTGAAAATTCTTATTAAGCAAATTTCATGGAGATATTTATTTTAACTTCCTGACATTCTTGAAAAAAAAACAAAAAAAAAAAACAAAAAAAAAAAAACCTCAAACCCAAAAAACAGAGTACTCTGAGGTATATGCACACATTTAAATAACTTCTTAAAAAAATAACAGGATGCAAATGAGTATGGTCAAGATGACAATAGCTTTGCTGTAGTACACACTGGTGTTTCCAGTTCCATTACTAGCATCTCATACAGTCTACCTGAACCTTCTGTCTGTTTGCTTTTTGATTTTTCTAAGAAACAAAGTGGACTGAGTGACTGGAGGGCAGAAGACCAAATAGAACTGGGTAGAAATTGTTTTCTTGTTCATATGCAGTCTTTTAGGGCTGCTGTCAGCATATTTTCAGAGCACACCTGCCTGTGAAGTACTACTTGTAAAACCTGAAAGTCTGCATCTTTACTTTTTCTGGGAGACGTTTTATTCCCTCTTCATTGAGTAAGCTGTGAACACTACCTTCACAAAAAAATAAACCTAATGTGTCTGGGATACTGCCTGAGAAAGAAACCAGAGAAAAACTCAGTTCTACTACGAAGTGTACTTTTAAAACAGTTGAAGGAACAGAGAAGCTAGAAAAAAATAGAGGAGCAGAGAGAAGAGTCAGTGGTGTGAGTTCAGCAAGACGGAAGTGAGTGAGAAAGAGACTTTGAGAATAGAACATTTGTTGTTCTACCAAGATCAAAAGCAAGACCTTTGGGAAGAATTATGTCATTTAATAACAGCTTACAATCATTTCTGAAGAAATTACACTCCAGTGGGTTAGGTGTTAATACCTTTTCTCTACAAAAAAAAATGAAGACAGGTCAGAGGTCTTCATGTTCTCAGTCCATCTGGACTTCCATCTGCAGACAGCTGAGCACTAGCCTTTCAGCCACCCAGGGTCCCAGCTCTGGGCACTGAGAAAGGAAAGAGATGATGGGATACATACGTGGGTCTGCTCACCCTTGGATCAATCCCAGTTTTGCACTTGCTCAACAGGTGACAACACTACCACTGGCTAAAGCTGCTGTGTGTACAACCCACTCTCCACATAGCCTTGGCATATGCGACCTGGTTTCTTTAAAGAACTAATTCAGGACCTTCCTTTCATCTGAGCCACACCACTCAAGTGGTCATACAGACAACTATCTTAGTGAAACCAGCACCTTGCATTTGTTCAAATGACTTCCTTTTCTGCCATCTACTTGTGGGGGAAAGATGGACTTCGACAACTCCGTGGGAGTTATAAAGTGAAGGCCTTTATTACCGGTGCATCCTTTGTTTATATAGAGCAAGCTTCACAAATCACACACACCAACAACAGTGATGATTGGATACATGCAATAGCCCACACACCCTCCACACGCCTAAATCTACTACATGATTTGTTGCTATCTAAGTCGCCCAGTACCCCCCGCATTCTGTTTTTCTCTACTTTGTTCTGCCTTACCTTCTTGCTTCATTGCTTTTTCTCTGCTGTTCTTCTTCCATTGCTCTCTTTCCCTTCATGCTCTTTCCATAACTCAAGGACAGTTCATGATAACAGCGTCCATTTTCTTCCAACCAAGATCCCACATCTACTCAGCAGCCAAGCATAAGCAATGATGGCCAGTCATATCATAAGCACTCCAAAGCCCCGAATAAAACTACTGAGGAGTCTCAGAGACCTGATAACACTACAGACATTCAAGTCATCTCCGTCATTGCCAGGCTGGCACAAGAAGTCATTTACTCACTTAAGTAGCCTATTCATCTTCATTCCCCATTTTTACTGCTCTCCTTCATAATGCAGGACAAATCATTTTTCTTTGAGTAATTGTAATATATTAGATGTATCACTAGACAAGAATTTCTACCCTTCTTAAGGTAGCGTAGCTACAAAGATTTCAAAATAATTTCTCCAAGGTTAAATGTTAAATATATTTTTGTCTGTATCTGCTAGTTATTACTCACATGATAATGAAGTTCCTGTTTGCAGAAGGAAAACAAAAAAGGAGTGAAAGGAAAATGCATTCTGTATGCCTGACTAGCCTAGAAGAAAAGTAATGCTTTTCATTCTCTTCCTGTGCTGCATGATACTGAGAAATATTTGTTAAGAAGTCTGTGTCTGAAGAATTTATTTTTACAAGTTGTCAGGAAGGATTAAAGCAGGACACAAATGCCAGGCACATGCAGTCAGACCAGCTTGATGGGGGACTTAGGGCCTGCAGAGCTTAGAGGAAGAGATTTAAACTAAAGTGGTAGTATTCAATGGAATAAGTGGAGAGCCTGGACATGAAGAGACAGTATGGCTCAGCTGATATGTAGTAATTCCTTGAGCTGCATATTGGTCATATGTTTGAGTATTTTGTCAGTAGAAGTGATTTTGTCAGCAACTGAATTCAGCAAAAAGTCTGGCTGTGCCAGTGGTGTGATTTCCTAGCTGCTGGAGGTACTCAAAATGCATTTGGGGCTTTTGTATTCTGAGTCGAGCAAATTGATTTATCTATATTTTCTTTGCTGTTATTAATAAGGTTAATATAGCTCCCTGCATCCCATTTTTTAATTAGCTAGATGACAGCTGTAAAGACACTACATAAATAGGATACAATAGGCTGATGCAGTTATGGGCAGAAGAAGCTGAAAAGCTTATTCTCTCTCTCACAAACAATTCTAAATTTCAGAATATGGTTGCATCTTAAATGTCAGAAAAAAGAGAAAATGGATGTTTTTTTTAAAAGTGAAATTTAAAAAATAGTCTCAGTTGAAAGATCTATAACATTTTGCAGGTATATAAACATCCAGAAGAGATATTCAGCTTTCCAGAATACATCATACACCCCTTGTTAACATCTGCTAAATATGACAGTTCAGCTTCATGGAATGAAAGCAAGTCCAGTCAGAGATACTAAGCAGGGGAAAAAATCATCCCTGACTTATGGATATTCATAAATAAACTTCTAAGTGAAAGCACTATATGCACTGGAATGACTTATTGGACACACATGGCTTGTAGAGTATGAGGATCTATTCAAAGTAAATTATTAGGCAGCTTTCAGCTCAAAGGCATTATGATCTATCAATAAATATTTCTTAAATTAGCACTTCTTTTCCTAGCCCCATTTTGAAATTGTATTGGACACAAACACACAACCTAAAATATGGCACCCATTCCTATGAATTTTAAAGTATGGTGTCTATAGGTGTTGAGAAAACTTTACAGAAATAAAACACTCCCAGTATGATACCATTACATTTGTGCAGTCTTCATACCTCCCCGCATCCCATGGAAAAATACTCTCTTCCAGATCCAGAAAGGATCAGTTAGAACCTCAGAATCTAGGCTTTGCTTTTGGGCATTGATTATAGTTTATCTGTGAAATTCTAGGAAGCTAAAATCCTACATATTGCTCTGCCGATAATGTCACAGAGGCACCCACAAAACAGACAGCAGTAACTACCCAAAATGCAGAGTTATTGTAACCAGAATTACTCAGCACTCCTGACAAAAGTAAGCTGCAAGTTTGGATGTCAGTTAGGAATATACTACTACACAACTAATTCCTAAGCTTTAAGGGATATTCTTTCTAGAAAGATGAATCAAAATGTGCACACACTCACTTATAAAAGGGAAAACCTCCAACACAAGGATACCCAAAGGGGGTCTCTCACCCCAAAGGGGTGAGGGCTCACTCCAGGATTCACTCACCAAAGTGAGTGTGAGGACTCACTCAATCTGTAGAAGTATCATTGGATGGTGTCCCAGTCCAAGAGTTGAAGGCAGTGCTAGGATAATGGTTGGACTTCATGATCTTAATGGTCTCTTCCAACCAAAACAATTCTATGATTCTACCAAACAATAACTATATGATAGATGTCAAAGAATGTTTTGGCCACCTGGTAGGCATTGTTGTCATCAGCATATGTTCCCAGAAATAAAGTGAGCAGTAGTGTCACAGGTTTGTTGTAATTTAAGGAAATACTAATTAGACTTGAAGCAACACGCTTGAAAGCATCAGGAACCCAGAGTAGCCTTCACAAACACAAGCACAAAAGCCATCTCTAGTCACAGGGTAGCTTTATCTGCTGAAACAGCAAGGAAGGCTGACACCAAATAGTATTACCATCTCAGAAATGGAAGTGTCACTATGTATATGAATAGATTGCAAATACCACCTGAACAAAATTACTTCTATTTAGCATTCAAAGCATGGTATTTTATCTGCATCTATCTTCAATGCCTTTAATCCCCATTTAAATGCCAAAATGGCAGATAACCAAAAAATAGAAAATAACACTAAAAATGGAACAGCTCATACAGTTGCATTTTCCCATTTCCTTCTGACATTATTATAAGTAAGAGGTCCCTTTAGGGTCATCTTTATTGATCTTATGTGCATTGAAGAGTAATGAGACACAATGAAAACCTGAGACATCTCACATATATGTTTGTCAGTGTACTTCCTCTGCAGATATTAAATTTATAGGCAGGAATCCAAGAAAGCTTTAACCAAGCTGGGAATAGCAGATGGAAAAATGCTTCAGCCATTACTGCCTTTCAATCTCCCATGTGTTAATCTCACTTCTGACAAGAAAAATTATTCCCCTTCTCACGCTCATCACTTCTCAAACACTTTCTCAGAGATGATTGAAATGAAGCATGGACAGGCTGGATGAGGTTAGGTTATATAGAAAGAAAGAAACTAGAAATGGCTGTATCCTCAAAAAATCACCTGTTCCTTACCTTTGAACATGTGATCACACCAGAGCTCATCTCATCTCTGTATGTATATTTTTGTCTTGTGTTTTCATTTGCTGAGCACCTTTTGAAATGTTTTTTATCTTGGTCTGCAGCTTCAAGCAACCTGTGCCACTGACCTGCTTGAAAGCCCAGTGCTTCCCTCAGTCTTACAGATGTGCCATAAAGAAAATTAGAGTTATCAAAAGTTCTAGAGTTTATGCTCAGCAATGGTCTGGACATTCCCAGTCCGTAGAAATAGATAGCAAACAGTTACAGTCAACAGCTTCAGCCTGAGCACATTAAGAAAGTGAACCATCACATGAAATAGTGTCAAGCAAAGTTCAAGAAAGTTTGTTGACTTTATCTGAAGGGGATTTATTATCCAATTTGTCTCTTAAACACCACTTTTTTTTTTTTTTTAATTCATGTTTTATAGAATAGCTTCAGGGCAAAGGAGCATGAAGTTAATCTGAATTGTTTTCAGTCAGTGAGGATGGGATTGTACAGAAACTCCATGGGTTTAACAGCAAGAGTCACACCTGTGATTCTGTGAAGGATACAAGAATTGTATGTTTGCTGGTTCTGGGAAAGCTGATGTCAAACAAACTATTCCTAAACACTAAGGACCCAGTCCTTTACTCCCAATAAACTATGCTTTGCTCAGAAATGCCATGACAGGGCAAGAATACAGGACAAAGCTTATTTTTAAATCATGCTACTGTGTGGTCAGTTTTCAGGTAGAAATCCATCCTATTCTGGCATCACTGTTTTGAGTTAGCTAGTGTAGATTGATGGTGTTTTTTCATCTCTAATGTATCGATCCTGAAAGACTTGTTGGCTTCTATCCTGAACACTTTTTCAATTTTGGACCTCAGAATAAGCACCTAGCACAAGATCTGGTTTATTACGTCCTCCAGTCTGTGAAGGCTGCAGATAACAAAGAAAGGTTTTACAATGCTAGAGCCAGAACTTTTGTTTCAGATGTTAAAACTTTAAGGCATATTCCCAAGACTAAAACTTCCCTGTCAAGGAAAGTATAAAACGAAGTATATTTCAAACAGTGATATAGCAGAGAGAGCAGAGAGTTACAAATGTTTACCACCAACCTTGAGATTGCATTTATCAGTAAATTTCCATCAGCATTTAAGGTGCCCCATGATGTCCCTGTGGGCACAGGACTGCTTTTCCCAAGGGCAGTGATCCTAGTTGTGTGTCCTGGGACTCCCTATCTCGGTATGCGTTTGCTGTCTGATGGAGAGCTTGCAGCACAAAGTGACAGGATCTGTGACTCTTTTCTTCTTTCCCTTCTGGGTTTTTTTAGAAGGTTGACATCTCTTCTTCCACAATATCTCTGAGCCTGGGGAAACAACAACAAACAACATGCAGCTTTGTAACACCATTGCTCTTTTTTTTTTCCTGAAAGAGGGAGCACAGGCAAGTGATGATAGGAGACAACAAATGGGGGGGAGGTAGGGGGGAAGTGTGAGAGTTGAGAGCTCAGAAATGTATCCCAAGTACCCCAGAAAGGGAAACAGAAACAAACGCACCACTCCCAGCAGACTGCTGAGGGTTGTTGGGGTTGTCTGCCTTGGAATGGTAGGCATGCCCCACAGTCACAGCACACCCCCTCTTGTGCCCTACCTTTCTGATGACAGAGATGAACAGAGTGGCCAGAGCAAGCAGCTGCTGTGATTAACTTGTCATTTGAATGGGAGAGGCAAAAATGGAGAGGTGAGAGGTGGAGTGGAGGCAGATGCGAGAAATACTAGGGGAGCTAGAGGAGGGACCACAGGAGGTTTCCACAAGCACACGGAGGTGGAGGCTGTGCAGGAGGGGCGACAAGGAGCTCCTGCCTCTTTGTGGGTGCAGGGGTCCTAGCAGGTTTGGAGGAGGTCCTGGGATAAGACCAGCAGCCCAGAGAAGTCTCCTGGAGGGAGATTACACCAGAGGACAGCAGAGGGTTGCAGTCAAAGGAAAGCTCTCAGTGGTGATGGAGAATGTTGGCACTCCCCATGTCAGACTGCCCACTGCGGGGAGCATGCCTGCAGGGCCTGGGGAAAGGAGATTTGGACCCAGTTGTGTGTGCAAACAGGTGGCCCTGCCCTTCCTTCTCCAGGAGGACACCAAACCTGATCCAGTGCAACCCATCCAGAAGCAGCCCTGTGCTCTCCTCCTGAGCCTGGGCAGAGTCACGTCAGGGTGCAGGCTGCTGCAGCAGGACCATGGCAGGGACAGGACTAATAGGCAGATTACCAGTGACCTTGCCTGAAGGGCAAGGATGGAGCAGCCCTGCCCATCCCTGCAATTTCGACTGCTCTGACACCCTGGACCAGGGCTCATTCCGTGCTGGGACCAGTTTTCATGAATCAGCATTACACAGCCTGTGAAGCACCAGCAGCTCCCAGGACTCCAAAGGACACTTAAGTGGGTACAATTCACCCGTGTCTGTAATTCTGCACTGCTTCAGCTTCTGTTTGCTGAATGGTTGCCCATCATCAGGTATCCAAGATCAATAAAAATAAATTTGAGACACTATAGTCTATAGGAGTCTTCTTGTCAGGGGCAAATAGTAATAGCCAGTAAGACCACCTCAGGAAAGGAGAATAATGGTTTGGAACACAAACACACAGGAAGTACAAATAAGCACATCCCCTCATGATTCAGATTTTTTCCCATTTTTCTGAAAACTCTATCACTATATGTGGCCTGCACCACAGCTACACTACACAGGATATGCCTTATTCACTTTCTAAACAAAAGTGCTCAGATGAAACTCACGTACAAGATGTCCTTGTCCTTTTCCTTATACATTTGAATCCTGAGAGTATCCATGTTTATAGTAGGAAGATCTTTCCCAATGCTACTGTCAAGTTCACCACTCTCATGTTTTCAGGTTAAATTTAATCTTGCACTCATGACACAAATTTTTTTGGAAGCATCTCAGCCTCAATAACTATTGTTGCAATAAGAACAATGTACAAATATCTCTCTCGATTTCATTGCATTGTCAAATGCTATGGAAATCCTGGTTGCAATGTCAAAGTTATATTGAAGCTGCAAGCCACAATCCATAACTGAAAAATAATGAAAAATAACCATTGGCCATGCTGTGCTTGGTAATTCCTTATGATTTATAATCAGTTTCAAATAGCACTGGCCTTCAGTAAGTAAAAATGTATGGTTTTGTTTATTTCCATGACTAAGATTAATTTTATTTTTTTTTTCTCTGAGTATACCTAGGTTTTCTTAACTCACAAACTACTATGATCATTTGTTTTTTCGACACTGTTTAAAAGGAGTACCTCAACATATGTCTCAAAATCCTCTATGGATTATTTACTCTCAGGTCAGAAATGTCTAATTAATCCCTTCTATTTCTAATTTTTGTCATTAATTATATGCGAGATCATTGTGACAGCACTCTCAAGAAGCTACGTTAGGTACTCTTTAAAATTCAGTACCCAAGTATTGTTGGAGAACACAAAATGCTGATTATTTTCTTCTGATTTACTTGGGGTTTGTGCTAACTTTTCTTCCAGTATGCTATTATTTGTGTTACATGGCATTTGCAGCGTTGTTTGTCCAGCTTCAGCCCAGAAGCACACTTTCTTTCCATGGCTGCCCTGAGACAGTGTTTTTCATCAGATCTAAATGTTATCTATATAAGTCTTACTAACCTGAAAGGCATGAAAAATTTATCATGTTTCGACTCAGGTGCCAAATGCAGCCTAAATAGACATCTGAGAAAACAGTGCAGCTCACAAAGGTTCCATGGAAGCTCAAAAAACCTGCCTTTTTTTTCTTCTTCTTCCTAATATGGACACCCACCAGAGGCCTTGTGATGTACTAAGAACAGTAAGGTATTTGTCACTGACTAGATCTTCTCTTCATAGTGTAACAGACCTGTTTTGTTTCTTCAGGTCCATCTATGGGCAATCAAGGGCTTTCATCCATCTTTAACTACAAGAATGATTCTGTCAGTTCCTCCAGTCATCCCAGAGCAATGAGAGTATCCAGCTCTTTCTTTAGGCATGGCATTACAATATGAAGGGCTCACATAGATGTGAGAATTGTTGGACAATTTGACCACTTCCTACATTATTTATTATTTGTAAGGCATTGATCCACCAGGAGACGGCTTCAATTTTTTTTCTCAGCTATTTTTGCTCTTATTCTTACATAGGATCTAAATATTTTGATCAACCTGATGCTCTGAAAAGCATAGCTCTTGTCCTTATATTCCATCTCTTATGAATTTGTACATTTATTTCTCAACTATCTTCTGTGGTGTTAGCCTTGTGACTTTAAGCTCTGTGAGTCAACTGTCTTCCGTTTCCTTTAAATGTTATTTTAAATGTAATTATTTCTGGTAGCATGTTAGTTGAGGGATCAGCTGAAAAGAATCCTACTCTGTTTAATCCCAGATACGCCCACTATTTTTGCTCCTGTAAGAAATTCCAAGATTACCTCACTGTTTAATGTTCTTTATACCTTTTCTTTCCCAAGCATGCTTTCCTAGTTAGTTTCCAGTAAGTCTTCCATAAGCAGTCTGGTGTACAAAATAATTATATTTTACTCTCTTTTTTACTGGCAGACATTGCTTGCAAATAGTATTTAAATAGTATTACAATAGTATTTAAAATCCCCTTCAATTCATTCTTCAAACTTCTAAAATCTCAGTGCTAGTGAGACTCTCTTAGCCCATTTTTCCTATCTGGACTATGAGCCAGTCCAGTGATTTTTTGATGCTCAAGGCATCTGTTTTGAATTACGTCTCATTCCAAACAGATGTGTAACATGAAGAGCTTTGCATCCTTCCAGAGGCTTATCCCATAAAGACTCACTTCTCAACACGTATCTATCACAGGCTCTGACTCCACAGGATCAATGTAGCTGATGAGAATATCTACAAAATCACAGTGATCAGGTACTTTCAACAATCCCCCATGTCAAACTCCTTTCATCCTAATGTGACATTCTTACCATCCCTACCCACAGCTGGAATGGCATAGGAGAGCCATGGCACAAAAAAAAACACAAACCAAAAACCAACCCAAAACAAACCAAAACAAACAAAAAAAAACCACAAACCAAAAAAAACCCCACAAAACAAACAAACAAACAAACAAACAAACAAAACAAAAACAAAAAACAAAACAAAACAAAACAAAAAAAAAACAAAACAAAAAAAAAACAAAACAAAAAAAAAAAAAAACAAAAAAAAACAAAAAAAAAAAAAAACACAAAAAAAAAC
>JANHFX010007392.1:21565-47056 GCA_027560015.1 Chloroceryle amazona
AAACAAAAAAAAAAAAAACAAAAAAAAAACCACAAAAAAAAAAAAACAAAACAAAAAAAAAAAAAAAAACAAAAAAAAAAAATACCAACAACCCAAAACCAACCTCTCCTTCCAGGCAAATAGCTGCTCTTGCACTTCTACAACATTCTTTCCTTCTGCAACTCTCAGGTTAGTCTTCAAAGAGCAGCCAAACCTTAGTTCTGGCCAACAGCCAAGAGGCAAGTCAGTGCCAGCATGACAAAAACAACCACAGCTTCACCTCAGCTGTAAATACAAGGGCTGGGACTTTCCCTGAGACTTTGACGGGAAGCTCTTTCACCCTGCACAACGCTTGCAACATCCCCTCATCTCACCCTCCCCTGGGCACTCAGGGCTTCCACTAGATAAATGCCAACCAGGCTGTCTGGTTTTCTGCTTTCTGCTCCAGGCAATAGGACCTCTGTACAGCTCCTGAGGTCTCTGTTACTACATCACAAACACCACCTCTCCAGCAGGGAAAGCACTGGCTTGCTGCCTAAAGGAACTGCAGAAGGTTGAGCGAGCGCACAGGTGAGTTTTGCACAGACAAGCCACAGGTTTCTCTCACTTCTGCAGGTGGAAATTGGGAACAATAGGCAGTTACTATCATCCTGAGAAGTTTACGTGGGTTTGAACTTATTTTTTAATTCTTCTGAAAAATAAATTTTCCCCAGCCTTTCTCCCTCCTAGACAAACAAATACAAAGCTATGGCATGTCTCCTGGATTTGTATTGACATTATACAACCTATTAGTCACTAAGGGCTTATGTACAGAAGCCCTGCGACATAGGGAAGGATTCGTATCTGTAAAGTTAGGACAAACCACTACTCTGGATTAGTCAAATGATAGTAAGAGAGCTTACATATCAGATAACATGTTTATTTAGTCTTCCAGAGGTGTTTTATATAGTTAAAGAAGTGGAGAAAGCTTCTACAAATAAGGGTTAGTCAATGGATTTTAAATTATGAAGCTAGAAAGCAGATTTTCACTCCTAAACCAGAGCAAAAAGTCTGCTTTGAATTTTAGTAGCAAGTGCAGGTACTCCAAGGGTGCTTGATTTACCCCAAATCATAAGTTATCACTAATAACAGTTGGAACTAATGATTCTTTAAAATTCTGGGTTCATATGTGGATTTCATGTTTTCCCATTCAAGCAGCATACTGGTTTTAATCCTGTTTAATATTTTATAAGGAAGTCTTCAACATTGCAGAAAGAAATGGATTTTTCTTAAATATTGCCTCATACCAGCTCCACATTATTAATTCAGAGGACATTTGCAGCTGTCAGAACTCTTCTTCAGTTTTGATATAGGAAAATTTCATACCATCTCTAAATCTGCCACACAAACTGTCACTTAGACTATAGGCCAATTATTTCACAATTGTTGAGACTTTATAAAATGATGCAATTAAGGGAAGATGTACATTCTTTTTTAGATGTGGCCTTGTGAAGCTCCTAGATTTGTTAATAGCAATGATTGAGACTATCATGTAGTACTGTAATTACATACCAAAATATTCCAAGTCTTTGAGAAATCAAGTATCCCTGTATCTTCTTCCTCCATACTGGAATCTTCTTATACAAATTTATTAAGTACTTTGCATATTTGTACACTTCTAAGTAGATGGTGTGTTTTTAAATTACTTTTCTTGGCTACAAGCAGCAAATGATAACTAGATAAGGGGTCTGCTTCGTGTTGAGAAATTATTAACAAAGTGTATTGCCGACATTAATGTTTTATTTCAGAGCAGGAGTGCACTTGGGAATTGACTCTGCTGCTCTCCACCACATACCACGCCATGTTTCAGATTGTAGAGCAGGCTGGGAACATGAAGTCTTAGCTGCTCCTGGGTGAAAGAAAACAATCCCACCACCAATGGCAATTAAACCTACAGGACCAGTGTCCAAAGTAAAAACCCAGCAATGTGCCTAGTGGGGCCATTTCATGTTCAGAATCACCTTTTCCTCCCTGCAAATTCAGTCCCTCAAAAATCCAGTAACTGAGGCTTTCAGGGACAGTAGTTAAAATCTGTATATTTTAAGGGCCCCCTCATTGCTTCCCGGTCTATTTTTATTAAAACCTGTTTATTTGGTAACTTCTATACTTCAGCCAACTGTTTCTTCTATTCGGTTCTTAGTTACAGTGTTAGCAGAGTGGAACTGCAATATTTTAAACATTTTATATTCTGTGGGACATTATATAGATGTTGTTATTTTGATTCTTTTTATTCTATTTAGGTTTAAATGTATTTTGACTTTGGTTTTTGAAAGCTGTTCTTTGGGAAGAAAAGATAGGGTCAGGTATTTGAATGTCATATTTACATATTTACAGTTTAGATGTGGGGTTTTTTTTTGTCCCTGCATGCTCTAAAACAAAACAAAACAAAAAAAAGGGATGGTTTTTCCTCTTTGACGTCACTGTTTAGACCCACATACTCTGTTTCTTTTCAAAAATTTGCCAACATGTATTCCCCTTTGTGAGAGCACAGTCAATGAAACAGTAAATTCACTTACTTGATGTCATAGACGGGGCTGTGAGAAGTGGGTGCACCCTCAAATGTCCTTGTAGAGCATTTTCTGGGCCACTGACAACAGCTCTCCTATCTGCTGCCACAGGTTGGGCAGGGTGCTCCGGCAGGGCTGCAGCACACAGTAGGTGGCAGCTTGGGTAAGCGCTGGCTATATGGGTGCTTCTTGGAAACGGAGGAGGAGAGGGAATAGCTGCCAGCAAAAGCATTAATTAGAGGACTGACAAAGCTGCCTTGCAACCTCATAGTGTCTATTGAGTACAGCCCTGGAGACACAATGGCAAAAGTGGCTTCAAGCTATTTTTTTCACTTTACTAAACTGTTCAGATGACCCTCTCCTGGTGGGATGAATGGAAGAATGCTCTAACTTTGGGTGTGGCAGCGTGCTGAGGCACAGGTTCAGGCTACCTGGCTCAGAATCAGTCTTCTCACGCTTAGCTGAGCTGCTTTGTGTGTCACGCTAGCAAAGTGCTGCAGTTCACCATGGTTCAGTAGCAAGGCTAGGTTAAAACCTCCACTGAGAGATGCAGATCCCATGACTTGCTTAGCAAAACATGATGTTAAGATTAAGTCAGGAATGAGGACAATTTCTGATCTCTGGGTGATTTCTCTCCATGTGCTTTTCCCAAGTGGCGTAACCTCACTGGGACAAATCTGAATATGCAGAAAAACCATTTCCATAAGCAGAATAATATCCCATAAAAATGAGGATATTAATAAATCGTGTTTGAATTCTACAACCTGAACTGCCCCAGAGCTTCATATAACTTGGCACATCAAAGGTGCTTAATTATAATAATCTGCTACAAACTGCTTGATCAATGGTGGAAGCAGCTCAGCCATCCACTTCAGACAAGTTACAGCACCTGAGGACTGGGATCAAAGTGATTTACTGCTGCCTGTCACCAATCTGTTAGTGATACCAACTATGTGAGCAAGTTTCTGTAGGCCTCTAGATAAACAAGCCTTAAGTGCTAAGAAATTTAGTGGAGAGGTTGGTTGTCAAAGAGCAAAACGCTTTCTGGCATCATTAGAGCACAGAAATGTTGGACAAAGGATTTCTTTGGGGTGGTCCCACTCTACAATGATTGCAAGAGTCGGAAATATGTAAAAAGACATGAGTACTCACAACAAGTGGGTAATTATGCAATAATTGTAATAACATAAAATGGTAACGCAATAAAGACAAGGGAAAACCCAATTCCTCATTTTGTATTGCATTTCCTTGCTGGAGCTGCAATAGAGGGTCACCCTGCAGGAGGGAATTATTTTGTGGAATTAAGCAATTACAAAAGCAGCATGACACTTTGTTTTGTACCTCCTGGCACCCTCTTTTCTCTTCAGCTAAGTTTAGTAAGAACACATAAGCTTTCCATTTGTCACTGCTCCATATCATGTCCCAGATATTCACCTTCACTCCAACCGCATAGATAGGGCCTGGCATACTCCTTTCTTGCTCATTGCATGGTCTTCATGTGCAGAACCAAGAGCATAACTTCTGCCTTGACCACATATAGTCCACAGGGATAGGAATAAGAGCAAGCAGAAAACAGCAACCAGGTTGACTTCTCTCTGAAGGTGGCAGTCTCTGCATAATAAGAGAGTTCAGGTAGCAGAGATTTGTAAGAGATCTTGTGTAAGGTTCTCTATGCCCCTGTGCAGTGGACCATGGCACAGGATAACACTGGCTGCCCTGCACTGCACTGGGAGCAATTTCGTGGCAATGCTGAGCTGCAAGAGCAGTACCCCAGCAGAGAGGTTTCATTTGTACCAACACCTGGGATAGGAGCCCACTGCTGTGTGCACCCATCCTTGCTTGCCAGGCTAGGGAATTACCAGCAGCAGCCTAGGCATCTGCAAAACCCAGGAAGCTTTGATCAAAACAAATAACAAACTAGCTCTTCCTATTTCTCACTGTGGGATGCTGCCCTGAACAATTCTGCAAATCTTTTACTAATCTCATCTCCGTTCTTCACTTTTGTATTTATTATTTATGTGTTTTAAAAGCATGTTTTTAGATTCAGGCTTCTCAGCAGTTAATTTTCAAATCCTGTGGCTTAAAGTTGCCACTTAAATAGTCCTGAAATCCTTGGCTCAGTAAGAAGGGAAATTTCTTTCATATTGAAAAAGAACAAAATTTAAAAAGATGGCCTGACAAGAATTTTTCATTGCTAAAAAATGCAACATAATTTAAAACTGTATCTTTCTTTTTTTTTTTTTGTGAGGAATATTATTTCTTTGTTTCTTGAAAATATCAGTGTTTGCTTTGTCATGAAGGCAGGCATGTCTCTGCAGTTACCACCTGACTGCAGTCAAACAGGAGAGGAAAATGTTCAAGAAAAAGAAAGAACCAAAACCAAAAGAAGCACGTAAATACATTTAATGCACTTCATATTAAGTTAATAAGGAAGGTGATAAAGTTAGCTACTGTTAAATCACATGTCTTTAGACACTGTTCTAGTGTATGGGCTTCTATAAACACGAATACAGATTAATGAGCTTTCTGTAAAATCTGCTTGGCACCATTCCAGACATGTTGCAAATCCACATATATTTTTTTTGGCAAGAAAACTTCATATTCATGCTCCTTTTTCTTAAATCTTTCCTCATACTCTCCATCTCACTCCTCAGATTTCTAAGAGCATAAGACAGCCAAGAACATTGTCACTGTGCCGGAGCAGCCACCTTGTCTTTGATTTTATCACAAGTGTTATGAAGCAACTGGGCTTCACAATCTTCTTGCTTGTGGCAACCGGGTCCAAAAGCAAGCTAATGAAAACCAACAGTTCCATTAGTGTAAATGGGAAGAGAGTCAGCTGGCCTGACATGTGGCCTAAACTCTTAGATTTTAACACTCTGTAGGTTTTAACTGGTTGCTGTTGTAATGCCAGCTAATTCCACTCTCAGTGTATCCTAATGATGGACTGTCAGTAAAAACATCCCAAATAACATCCCCTGCCTCATTCTCTACGCCTTTTGACAGACCACAATGACACAGGGTCACAACTGAAGAGCCATTTCTCACTTGTATCCTTTCCTTTTGGTGGAACAGACATTCATGTGGCTGTGTGTACATCCTGATTTTTTCAGGGTGTCCATCATTTTAGCCTGATTTCTGTAGGAAGTAAGATTTCTCTGATCAGGCAGAGTGTATCTATGTTTACGTGTGTTCCTCAATCATTTTTCCAGTGACAATTTCAAACAAATATACCAGGAGGAAAGAGGGCTCTTTTCCTTACGTTGCATGAAAAAAGGCAGCTGAAGACCCCACAGGAGAGGCTTGAAAAATGAAAGACTATCCTGTTACTATATACATTTAAAAGACCTAAAAATCCATGAGAAGAAATGTTATGGGAGTCATCTCCTGTGATTGCAAACAGCTTCAATCAGCGCTTGTAATCAGCCAAGAAACACAAACCCCTGGGAATCCAAGCTCCCTTATTTCTACTGTTACTTCTCTGTGAGATAGAGCTATTTTTTAATGTCTCTAAATGGCAGATAAAAGATGCTCAGAAGAATAGCTTCACAGCAAGGGCAGGGCTCAGCAGGAATCCATAAGTATCACCACACACAGTGGAACAGAAAACATGTCTTTCAAGGTCTCAGGACATTTTCTGGGCCAACAGGGATACATCCATCCTCCCCCACACTGTATGAAGGTCTGCCTCTCCTTCTCACCCTTGTTCACTTTTCAGGTGTTTTATGAAATATTTTCATTCTCCTTTCTCTAGGCTGGATTAGAACTTAATACCTACACACCTCAGAACAGTACAACAGCCCTGAAAAGACTGAGGAAATTACTCAAGTTATAGCTGGGTCTTACATGTTTATGAGAGCAGCTGGAGGTGGTGAGATTTCCAGCCCTCTCAGTTCTTTGCTATGATTTATACAACATTAAGCACATCTATTTAGGCCGATACTTCATCTGTTTGAAGAACCTCCAGGCAGCTTTAGTGTTCTCCTGATAAAAAGTGAAGATGTGGGAAATGCAACATCCTCTGTAAGAGGGTTTATTGTCTCAAATAATTATTTTTTATCAGCTTTGTCAAAACTTGGAGCCCAGGACTTTCTGTTGAGAAGAACAGCAGATATTCATTTGCCTGAAAGAAAATTCATTAATAATTTGCTGTAATATGTTAGGTTCTATTCTGCTAGTTTCTTTAGGTGTTTAAATACTGGATTAATCATGAGAGAGTAGATTAGCCACATGCCTTTCAGTTTTAGGTGTATCAAGCAACAGAAATTTGTAAACAGCAGTTTATAATTTAGGGCAGACTTGGTTCTGCAACTGTCAGTTTATAAGAAACAGTATTTATTACAGAGTGAATTCTTTCTCTCTCTGTGGAAAAGGTAAAATGAAATTTTAAGAAAATGAAATTGCCTCAGAGAAGTGTACATGTCTTTCTGAGGAGACTTTTTAAATCACATTTCACCAGTTTTCCAGGCTACACCAGGATTACTGAATATCATGCATGTGTAAAATACTTTATAAAGATAATTCCAAAGCTGCAGTACTACATATGCAAGAAATTAAATATTACTCACTCTTCTTTCTACTATATTTAACTGGTTACTATATGTACTTTTAGTATATTAGGGCACTTTTGTCTAATATACACCTTTTGATCATAGATGACAAGAAAAAGTGGTATTGTCATTTACAAAAAAAAAGAAAAAAAAAAAAAAAGCCAAACAAAACCAGTTGGGGATGACTTCTACTTGCCAGTACATGCTATAAACAGCTAAAACAATAATGAGAATTAATACCATTCCCGAAAGAAACTGTTTAACTTTGGAGAAATTTACAGCATGGGAAACTAAAAATTACCAATGAAAAAAGTGTAGTTTCAAACAAAAATATGTACTTGTTTATTTATTTGAAGTTCACCACGCCCATCTACAGGTATAGGGGGATTTGAAGGAAACAATGAAAAAGGAGACTTGGTATTAAAATAAAAACAAAAATGAAAACAAAACTCAAACAAGCAAACAAAAAAAATCCCCAGCTACTTTGACCAACCACTGCCTTTGATACTCTTGGTTGTAGGCACCATTCTTCATTGCCGCTAGCATGAGCACATGCCACTAGCATAGTGTCAAAGTGCAGCCCACCCATGACTGAGAAGGATGTTTGTTTATCAGTAAGGGAAGAGGCACTGTGGAAGCAAACCTGATTGAACCTGTTTAGTCTGTTCACAGAGGTATGAGGAAGGTCCAAAGGACACAGGACACCAGCTTATTTTCACCAGCTCAGCCATAAATACCAATTGAAGATCGGCTCACAGTTGTCAAGCAGGATTAAGATGTGTAATCGCGTCAAATCCGATGGCATGCTGGGCTTTCTCCGCATAGTGGTGGTGAGAATCGGGTTTCACAGTGTTTTGGAAGAGACACACTCTGAATCTCTGTTGGTGAAATGAGTTGCAATGTGCTCAGCACTGCCTGTGTGCTTCAAACTATGTAAAGAAGTTCTTGAATCCACTGCACATTTCCAGGTGCTTCCTGATTAAAGATATGGAGCTTTGGTTGAAGAAGACTTTTAGCAGAGGCTTTAGGACTTATGCTGTGTGAGAAAGTTCAGCTGATCCTTGCTGTAATGACAACGAGAGATTTGGAAAAGCAAAAGAAAACAGAAACAAACAAATCCTCTGTGTTAAAAGTGGAGTGGAGTTAAGGTGAAATGTAAGAAGTCGTGTTGGCAGCTTAAAATGAGGTCTACAGGAGGGCATGGTCTGAACCCAAACCGCTTATCCCCAGTGTCCCAGTTTCACTACTATACAAGCAGAATTAAACACCAAAGGTTAGTGAACCTGAGAGAAGAATCAACTTCTTCATGCAACAGAATACTATTGGAGTTCAGCTGTGCAATGGACTAAATTTAATAAGCTCAAAAGTGTTAACCCAATGTCTTCCCATTGTTACAGAAAAGTAACATTTTGCAATCTGGATAAACAAGCTTTCTCTGAGAAGGTGAACCTTGAAAACAGACTGTTCATACTGATATTCTAGTAGATGAATCACTGCAATATGCGGACAATACTGTGGTCAGGCATGACTCGGGTATAACTCTATGAATTCACAGAGATTAATCTATGACCAGCATGCTATATAATATATGTATTATGTCATGACCTTTATTTGCTTCCAGAATGTTGTGCTAGATCAATGGCAAGCTGCTCCAGAGAGGCCTTCTCATGACTAGCACTGTTTAATCAATTGCACAGTGTAACAGAGTCACTCCAATTATTTACAAGGAAATAGCAGTCAAAATACTGAATTTACATAGAAAGAGGGCCTTTGACACTTTGTTTTTTAAAGTTTTAGTTCTGCATATAATCTTTATAGCCACCTTTGGGATTACAATTTTTACAATGAGCTTAAAAAGAAAAAAAAAAAAATAATACATGGATCAGTGTTGTAAATCTTGAAACTAATTCCTACAGTAGACAACACCATAACCTACCTGGATCACAGCTGTGGTGGCCACTAACTCTCTTCTTATTCTACTTATAAACCTTCCTTTTACATGGTCATGGATCAAATTCCTGGCAATGCTTTGGCCTTTTATCTTCTCATAGTCCTTATATCCTGCTTCATCTTCTAAACTTTTGGCCTCATTCAAAAGATAAAAGGACATAGACCCAGTAGAAGATTTTGGAAAATGATAAAATGATAGAGAGGAAAACAGAGGTTCTCTCAGTTGGGAGTCACCACAGGCCAACTAGAGAAGATCAAGGGCTCAAAAATGGACTTTTCCACCTAGCAGAATAAGAAGCAGTATACTAGTAGATTCTGAAGGTGGGGAGGTCATGTTCCATGAGAAGTACAATTTGAGAGGAAAATGAGGACAAAGTATTTGGCAGCTATTTCTAGAAACTATATTAAAAGCAGAGACATAAAAATTGCAATGCAGAGCAAGGACTACACTAACACAGCCATGTGGCTGGAGCTGTGAGTTCTTCAGATACTTCAAACTCAAATAGCATAAATAAACCAAAATCTATGGACAAGCACAGAAGAATAGTACTAATATGTTGATAAGATTTGAAAAGTCACAGCACAAAAAGAAATGTAATTAGTAATATACATCTAGAGTAACAAGAAGTTTCCTGTAAAAACATAAACTGTTAAAGGAAAACCACGAAGTGAATTGATCCACCACTCCAATGAGAGAAAGCTATTGACTAAAGACTCCAAGCAAGCAAACTCTGTAATGTCTATTTCACTCTTTCTTCACTAGAAGGGTCAACTGTGATAAAAGGGTTTACATCAGTAGCAAAGAGCTGAAAATTCAAGCAAGATGACAGAGGAAAGAGATAAGGTCATGTTCAGGTGAGTTAAATGACCTGAGATCAGTGAGGCTGATGGAATTCACCTTATATTGTTCAGGGGATAACTGAAGCATTTCCCCAGCCATTAATAATTATCTTTAAGAGCTGTGTGGACTAGGTAAGGTTTTGAAAGGCTGAGAAGGCAAGAATAACAGCTATCTATAAAAGTAAAAAGAAAGAGGAGCTGCAGAATTATGACCCAATCCATTTAAGTGCAATTCTCAAACAGAGAAAGCAAATAAAAGATAAGAAAGAGATGGGTAATAGGCAAATGGACTAATCAAGACCAAATCATTGCAAACCAAACTTATTTCCTCTTATAAGAGAATAACAGGGCCTGTGAATCAGAAAGGCTATACAACTCAACATGAGTGAAATGTTTAGTATTTTAAATATTAGAGATTATAATGTAGCCTAGATTAAACTAATATAAAGTAAGGTTCTGCAGGACTAGACAAAGAAACATTTTCAGTCCTTCAATTAATCATTGTCAAAATGGAAACCTGCATTTACTGCAGATGTACAGGGGGTCTCTCCTGACAAAAGTCATGTTTCAGAATTTCATTAAATGGCATAGATGCCAGAATACACACTATGCTTATTAAAACTGACAATCTCACAAAGATGAAAAGGGCTGCAAGCCTGTTAGAGGACAGGTTTAGAAATCAAAATGATCTTGACAAGTTGAAGCTACAGTTTGAAAAAATATGGTGCTTTTCATGAGGGACGATAGTGTATGATACAGGTCTGAGTCAGAAGAAACTACCGAAATGGAGCAAGTGGCGTTGGAGCAGTCCAAGGACCAGGGGTAATAAGATGCATTTACATTAGTATTTCATTTCTAATCAGATGTAAAAGCAGATAACCACTTTTCAAGCTTTCTTTTATACCACAGAGAGCTCTTGGATCATATGAGACTCGGTTCCTTTCCATGAAAGCTGAGCCAGAAGACATGTTTTAGGTGCACGTCAATGCACTGCAGATGCTAACAGGCACTTCAGGCTGCAGTAATAGACCAAAGCTTGTACAAGGTGGAAAATCTCTTGACACATGGGTAGTGTGTACATCATGTGCTCAACAGGATCTGTTTCATGCCACATCTTGATTCCTGTTGACCCACACTACTTGTTAAAGTACTCATAGACCTAATGCATCAGAAGCTGACTATGAATCAGCTGCGTTGTGAATAAGACAAATGTGACAGTAGGATGATGTGTTGTCTATGAGGCAGGTGAAGCAATCCTTTTCTATCCAGTAAAATCTCAGCAAGACTACTACATTTAGTTTTAGCACCATACTTTTAATTAACAGTTGGAGCAGTTTATCCTGGAAAGATCAGAAGAAAGGCACAAGAAGGATCAACACTCTCAGAAGCATGAGTTACAGGGACATATCTGGCATTGTTTTATCTAGAGAAGAAAAGGGTGAAATGCTAACAGCTTTCATATTCAGCAAAGGCTGTTGCAAAGACAAGGGGGATAAATTGACACCTGTGCCTGTTGCGGAGGAGGCAATATAGATTACACAGAGGAAAATCTGCCTAATAGTATAGCTGAGAAAACAGTAGGCAAGGAAGACTGCAGGATCCACAACACAGGAAGGTTTTGCAAACAGGCTAGACAAACATCTGTCAGGCTTGGCTTAAGCATAGTTCATCCTGCCTCAGGGAGGGAGATGGACTAGATAATCTCTTGAGATCACTACCAGAGTTACTTGGTTTGCTTCTTTTTCAAATGTAAATAATAAAATTACTCTTTCCACCTCCTTTCATCTTGTCTTTCTACCTTTTGAATCATTCCACTGATCTCCCATCTGACATTTCATATTGCATCTTTCAGATCTTTCCATTATCTATCCCAGTCTATGTCTCAGTTCCATCTCTGCATTTCTGATTGAGGTACTGTACTTCATCCGTGGCATTGCTTCTGCAAAGAAATCTCTCCTTTTTCCCATGTGCAAAGCTAAGTGCCTGTCTTCATTCAGATTCCTACATAACCAAAGTACTTGCATATAATTGCTGAACTAAACATTGTACCTTCATTCAGTTCCCCTAGTGTTTATGTAGTGGGTAGAAATTACAGTTGTGCAGTGACCTTCTTTTTTTTTCTTTCAGCACATCCTTTTATCATTACTGACCAAGTAAAATCAAAGTTACCACCATTTTCCTTAAAATAGGATAATTCAGCATACAGCATAACTCAGAATACAGCAACTATGCAGAAAAGAATGGACATAATTACTTATTACAGAAGCCTGCATAGATTATCTTTCAAATAACAAAAGTCATCACTAGTGCTCTAATGTTAGGGGGATGGATATAAGCCAAATTATTACATATAGATACAAATCTCTGTTGATTGTTCTTAGATAATATAGAGCTACATACAGAAAAGAACAGATGATTACTGCATAACCCATGGGCATAGAGCAGACCCCCACTGCCATCAGCTGCTTACTGAGACCCCAGCCTCAGCCTTGAGCCTGAGTTCCCAGACACCAGACTGGCCCTATGTCCCTCGTGATGTACTGCTGCTTCCCATCTTTCACACTGATGTATGACAATAAAACACTTTGTCCTATAGAAAATTACTATCTCCTTACATTGCAGCTATTGCTGTTACAGACTCTGGGAGGCTATTTTCCTTGTTCTAACTTTATGCACACACATTTGCCATCAAAGGCTGTATTTTCTTCAAATACACAGAGCAAAGCCAGAATGTATCTATGTACTGTCTCTGTGCTCATAACCTATCACCTGACTTAACCTGCAGAAGTTCACTGCAAAGCCCACAAACTTCTTTAATTTCAACAACAGCCAGCTGGCACAAAGTCCACCTGTTGGAAGGAAGGAAAAAAAAGGAATTAATAGAGTAAATTAATTTAACTTCTGACTTTGTTAGGAGGAGTCATGGCCCAGAAGGCCTGAGATTTAAAAGCAAACTTGCATTGGCTTACATGTGATTTTCAAAGTAAATGAATTTAATATAAATTTTACAATATACTTAATTATTTAAAAATTCACTGCTGTCCAGTTTATTTCTAATATGTGTATCATTATAACAGCTATGGCCATCCTTATTAAGTAATTCTTGAAAAGGTAAATTCTGCTAACTTTATTCAAGTAAATTATCTCTTTTGTTAAAAATGGTATTAATTAGACCATCAGCATTAAAGGCAGCTTTAACTCTCTTCAGCTTTCTATGGAGTAATATTCACTGGCTTGTACAAATCCCTTTACATCTTAGATAGTCCTGAAAGAAACTGGGGGAGGGGGTGGAGAATGTTGCTTACATTAATTTTTCTTTTCATCTCACTCTTTTTCTCTCTCTGGCAAAATGAGTTCAGCATTCCCTAGCAAATGAGATGTTCAGTATTAGTGAACTATGGAAGCACTTTATAGATTTATTTCTTGCTGGTGAAGCCATTTCTATATTAAATTGTTTTATAAGCTCAAACAAAACATAACTTTAACCAATCTACCAAATGCATCCATTTCAGTTTTGTTTTTTTCCTTTCTTATTCTGGAGAGAAGAATGATTTCCATAGTTAACTCAGCAATATCTAAATTATTTCTTGAGGGCAACTACAGAAGTTTTCAACTAGATGATCACGTGTTACAAATAATTTTACTTTTCACTTTAGACAGAAGCCTACTTTGTTAAAATTAAAAAATTAAGAAAGGAAAGTTGAGTCTTATTAGGTACCGGGTAGGACCATTTATTAATATTGCATCAACAACTCTTGTGTTCTTTTTTAAATACCCAAAAAGGAAATTTATAGCTTTAGTCACATTAGAGCCTCATGGGGCATTATTAAAGCCCTCAGAGAATTACTTTTAAATATGTCAAAGGGTTCTGCATTTGTATGCATGTGCCAGAGCACACAAATATGCAAGTGACATTCAGATGGGTCCCTTTGAGGGTCTGTTTTCATGCTCAGTGTGTTACTTGATGAAGTACAGAGAGTCCAGATGGGTAGCTGGGACTGAAGCTTCAGGAGAGCTAACATTAACACCCTCCTGCACTGCAAAGCCTCCCACAGGACCTCCACAAGCTACACAGGCCATGGGATCCTTGCGCCCTTCTCTGCCTGAATCAACGCCTTCCCTAATGACCCAAAGAAAGCTCCCTTGGAAGCTCTCCAAATCCCAGGACTTCCACAACTCATTGCAAGAACAGTGCTGATCAGGCACTGATGTCAACTGAGGGCCAGCTAGCTATGTACAGAGAGACTTCAAGAGAAAATCTTCACATATGATTTTGAGAACAAGCATTTCTCTGCTTATCTTGCTAGTGAAGCTTACAGCCTATAGTACAGGCTAAAAAGGCATGTGCATCCTTGGCTCACAGCCCTTAACTGTAAGTCATAGCAGGGTAAGGGGAAGTTCAAGGTTGATTTTTTTTTATTCAACAAGCAAATGCAAGTTTTGGGTCAAACAACTTATGCCAGATTTTTAAAAAGCAAAAGCTGTTCTGGCTAGAAAAAAATATGAAAGACAGTGAAGAACATCATCTCAGTATTTATAAATTGCAGAGTTTTGTTCGGAGTGGTGCTTCATAGAAGGTGGTAAGCCAAGGGTTAATAAAGAACAATAGCAAAGCACTTCTTTTGGGTCTAGTTAACCATTTCATGCATTTCTTTCCCGCAAATTGGAAAACCCATTATTCTCACAGATTTATTAAGACAGTTACCTGAGACGTAATGAAAGACTTGAACTGGGGCTCTGGCAAATTAAATGACTGCTCTTGAGTACTAAATTGCTGGCCACTCCAAGAGAGCAGCTTTCACACTCTCCTGTTGGAGGTCTTCTTTCGAGCCTTAGGTTTTCTGGCCTGAGTTCACCTGTTGTAAAGTGAGGACAAAAGCATGGGAACCTACTGCAAGACCTTTGGAGCAGACATTTTTCATTTTGTATTTGTATCATGGGTCTCATTCTGCAAGTAGAGAGTGTGCATACTGCTATAGCATGGATAATACATTAAAGACTTTGAAGATCCCAGGTGCCGTGATAAAGAAGGATAGATGAAAACCTCAAAGAGAATTTTATTATGAGTAATATATAAATATCAAAAATGTATGTTCAACATGAAATATTCCAATTCCACTGTCCAAGTGCTTCATGGGACGGGACATTCTTCAGGAAATTGAAGAACAATAATAAAACAAACTGCCACTGACAGGAAATATTGAGGACAACAG
This sequence comes from Chloroceryle amazona, assembly GCA_027560015.1. Classification (NCBI taxonomy): domain Eukaryota; kingdom Metazoa; phylum Chordata; class Aves; order Coraciiformes; family Cerylidae; genus Chloroceryle; species Chloroceryle amazona. The sequence continues at coordinate 36,644 of JANHFX010007392.1, forward strand.
ATAAGTCTGTAGCTACCTCTTATAGTGTGTCTTCATCAACTATTTTACAAAAGTCCTTCCAGATTCTACTCTGATAAGAGACCCACTCCTCTTGTCATGCTTTAACCCCAGCCAGCAACTCAGCCCCACACAGCCACTCACTCCCACTCAGTGAGTTGGGAGAGAGAATCAGAAGGGTGAAAGTAAGAAAACTGAGGGGTTGAGATAAAGACAGTTTAATAGAAGAAGCAAAAGCTGCGCACACGAGCAAAGCAAAACAAGGAATTCATTCATCACTTCACACCGGCAGGCAGGTGTTCTGCCATCCCCAGGACAGCAGGGCTCCATCACCCCTAATGGTTACTTGGGAAGACAAACACCATCACATCAAACATTCTCCCTTCCTTCTTCCCCCAACCTTATATGACGAGCATGACATCAAATGGTACAGAATATCCCTTTGGTCAGCTGTCCCAGCTGTGACCCCTCCCATCTTCTTGTGAAGCCCCAGCCTACTCACTAGTGGGGTGAGGAGCAGAAAAGGCTTTGACATGCAACCCTTGCTCTCTGTGCTTTTTTTTTTTTTCTCCTGCTTTCCCTTTGAGGGTGGAAAACTGCAACAGTTCAGTTGAACGTTAAAATCTATAAAATGGATGGAAAAGAGGTTTCAATAAGAGATGGAAGGGTGAATATCCAGAACCCTTTTTTTAAACCTGTACAGAAATCTTCTGGCAGTGTGTATTCAGAAGGGTGTGCAGGAAGTAAGTTAAGAGTCAAGAAAACTCAGTTGTTTATTCTGTATGGCCAGAGTGGATGCTAACCTTTCATTTTCAAGAGATTGATATTTTGCTTAGTTTGTTCCTATTCATTTGTATTTTTAACAGATGAATAAAATTTCTTCCAACGCAATGGCTTTGACTCCTGACACTTCTAACAAAAGAGAGACAGTGTGCATATTTGGAACTGGGGATTTTGGAAGAGCACTGGGACACAAAATGCTTCAGTCTGGCTATCGCATTGTTTTTGGAAGCCGGAGCACACAGGCATCCAGCCTGATTCCAAAGGATGCAGAGGTATTGAGCCACACAGAGGCAGCACAGAAAGCTACCATCATCATTATAGCAATCCAGAGGCAACATTACAACTTCCTTGCACCACTAGCAGAAATTCTCCATGGAAAGGTCTTGGTGGACATAAGCAACAACTCTAAAATAAATCAGTATCCTGAATCCAACGCAGAGTACCTCTCTCAGCTAGTGCCTGGCGCTAAGGTTGTGAAAGCCTTTAACACCATATCAGCCTGGTCCCTGCAGTCAGGCACACTGGATGCAAGCCGGCAGGTAAGAATGGGCACCAGAGGTTTCCTATGTCATAGAGTTATGTATCATATGGCTTCTTAACAGCTAGACAAAACACACATGGCATAGAGGATTCAGACAGGGTTGAGATGCTATGTTCACTATCATCACCCATTTCAAATCAAATGTGAGATAAAATTTACTTTTGGCTTGTAATGTGGCATGACAAGGAACATCAATAGCTTGCCTCTGAACTCAGTAAGGTGTTCAGAGACACTATAGAAGGAAGGAAAGACAACAGAGCTACAAAGAGACAGAGAGCAAATCAGGAGGAAATGAGGTTGTTTGCTCAGTTATTCAACAGGATTGTAAAGGTAAACAGAAAGGAGACAGGAGGGATATAGGAAAGTAAGAATAAAATGAAGAGAGAAAAAAAGGGAAGGGAGGGATATGATGGTGCAATAGAATGACTATGAGAAACAGAAATGAGCTGGAAAGTGAATAAATTTTCTAAATCAGAATCCATCATCACAGAAGTTTAACACAACAATGTATGCAAACCATTTTAACCAGCTCCTTAACCACAGGCCAGAGCGCACAGAGCTGGTCATAGGAAGCAATGGAGGAGGTTACTGCAAGGCAAATAATGTATTATTACCTTGTTCTCTGCCGCTCCAAGAGGCAGTGCTCTTGTACAACACACAAAATCAGCCAGCTAGTCAAACTTTCATTAGCTTTGCTTTCTACTGACAGAAAAACTGTTTTGGCTAAAGACCAAAGGATTTGCAAGTTTAGGCTCTACAAGCCTTCACTATATCAATCAGAACAGAAATTTCCCCCTTTCTCCCAGTTCCAAAAGGAGTATTGTTCTGCACTCTCACAGAAAAGATAGTTACTTCACTATATAACTAGATAGGGAAAGAAATATTTACTTTTGTGATAGGGAATCATGTTTTAATGATCTCTGTCCCCAGTTTCCTCAAGTACTTAGGGACCACTGTGGCAGCAATGGCAAATTTTGCCTCTGTTTATTCACATAAAATCTTGTGCTTACAAAGTACTTGCACGTCTTCAGAAGAGTATGTCAAGTCTTCTAGGCAAAGACTTGTACTAAGTGCGCTATACATTGTTCTTTTCAGATACAAAATTTTGCCACTTGAAAGCATCTCCTTCCCCAAATAAAAGATTCATATTCTTAGTTATTGGATTTGTTGTCCAAGAAAGTACCTACAGGCTAATTTTTGTCCATACAAATTAAGGCCAGCAAGGAAGCCAAGAAGTAGCATAGGAAGCTTGTGCTCATCATCCATATTCAGGCAGGACAGCTGTAGAGAATGTCACAAAAGTCTGTCTAAATAGAACTTCTGTTTGGTTCTGGCTGCAGGTATTTGTCTGTGGAGATGACATGGAAGCTAAGCAAAAGGTGATGGATATTGTTCGTGCACTGGGTCTTACTCCATTAGATCAGGGATCCCTCCTGGCTGCTCAAGAAATAGAAAATTACCCTTTACAGCTCTTTCCAATGTGGAAGTTTCCCATTTTTTTGTCCCTGGGCCTAACCGCATTCTTCTTCTTCTACTGTTTGACTCTCGACATAATTTACCCTTATGTTTATGAAAACAAAGACTTTTCTTTTTTCATTGCAATTTCCATTCCAAACAAGATCTGTCCCATATTGGCACTCATCCTTCTTGCCTTGGTTTATCTTCCTGGTGTACTTGCTGCAATTATTCAGTTATACAGAGGTACCAAATACCGCCGCTTCCCAGACTGGCTTGACAAATGGATGCTGTGCAGGAAACAACTTGGACTAGTAGCCTTGGCATTTGCTTCTGTGCATGTTTTGTACACTCTTGTTATCCCAATTCGCTCCTTCGTACGATGGAGAATCAGCAGTTCTACTGTCTCCCAGGTAAGCTCTGTTCCCTGATCTATGTCTTCCCTTCTGGCCCAGTGAAAAATACTACCTTCTAACCTAAGCTTCAGCAATTGATGTGGACAGTCTAATGTTCTTCACAGTAGGGCTATTTTCCCAGTTTCTGTGTTCCTTTTAACCACTGCTATGGCCAAAGTTTGTTGGTATTATGTTGAGTTGAGGGGATTTCTTACCTCAGTCATTGTCCTAGATAGTTTACATATTAAAATAAGCAGGGAAAGTTTAAACATTAAGAATAATTTAAAGAAACATATTTTCCTGTTTCTCCATATACCTTTAAAAATGGCACATATTTTGACCTTCTGACCTTATTTAACACAAAGGACCACATACCTGTCCTCAAGGATAAGTCTACAGCAGTGTAAAACACACACCACAATCATAGGTACAGGAACCTGTATGTAACCTCTTCTGCTTTTTGAGTAGGTGTTCAAAGTAAATCTCTGATGATTTTCAGAGAGTCAACATATAACTTTTATCTCCTAGTTACCTTAAACGATATCATTTTCTGCGTATTGATCCTAAAACTGCTGTCAGTAAGATACACCTGTTCTTCTTTTCTGCAGGCACTGAACAATAAAACAGAACCACTGAACACCACTAATGCCTGGCTTAGTGACTCTTATTTGGCTTTGGGGATTTTAGGATTTTTTTTATTTGTTCTTTTGGGAATAACATCCTTGCCTTCAGTCAGCAACAATGTCAACTGGCGAGAATTTCGATTTGTCCAGGTAAGAAAAGACTTGTTCTAAAAAAACCTTCTTCCCTTATAAGGGGAAGGCAGGTTTACTAGAAACATAAGGCTTTCCTCCCTTGGTATCTGGAAATGTGATGTGTTCACTATCCACCATCACACAGTGAAAAAAAAATCTAGACGGCTACACAGCTCACAACTGCTCTGATGGCTGCAACTACTGTGTTAACAAGAAAACTGGGAAGATGTGAGCTCGTAAATGACCAATAGAAATCTGACATTGTGGAATTATCCAATTCCACCAGTATACTAAGTCACAAAATATGTGAGCCATATATTTTTCTATTTTTTTTAGTTCGCGAGACAATTCTTTTAGAATAGGTCTGAAAAAATTACTTTTAACTTAGATCCTCTCAATGCCAGGCATCTAAAGAGAATATGCAGCTTCTGCAGACTCTAAAAATTGCTGTGGCTATAAACAGGCTGCTCTTGGTAACACTGTAATCTCAACCCCCCTTTGGGGGAAGCTTGGTGTAAGCTGCCATGCCTCTGCAGGAGCTGGCAGGGGAGGAAAGGGAAGGGAAAATTGTTATCAATTAATATTTCATCAGGACCAAAAACTTGCACAGTATGGTAGTTCTGGATGTATTAGCACTAGACCATATAAAAGCTTGGATCTCTCCCCTGAATTTCAGCATTTTCTCTGTATTTTCACAATTATGACAAGCACTAGGCACTATATGTGAGCTAGCAAAAGTTATCAACCTGCTTTAAGTAAACCTGCTTTAGCAGGGGGATTGCACTAGATGACCTCCAGAGGTCACTTCCAACCCCTACCATTCTGTGATTCTGCAATCAGGATTGCTGATGAGGAAAACAAAACAAGGACATTTGTTTCATCTAAATCCATTTGAAGGCATCTTCATTAAAAGCAATAGAATGTTTATATTATATAAAATAGTTTCATTTCACCAGTCCCCAGTTAGTCTCAAAGTTGGCTTACCCCACAAAGCTTACTGTGTCCTGTAAATTGCATTTGTTGTTGTTTAATTTACTGATTTAACCTCCACTTCTTTCCTTCCTTTTCTTTCCTCCTCTAGTCCAAACTGGGATATCTGACATTGATTTTGTGCACGGCACACACGCTCGTTTATGGTGGAAAGTGGTTCCTGAACCCATCATCATACAAATGGTATCTTCCACACGCCTATATGCTCTCCCTCATTGTTCCATGCACTGTACTGGTTGTCAAATTTGTGCTGATACTTCCTTGTCTAGACAAACCTCTCACACAAATTCGACAGGGCTGGGAGAGGAATCCCAAATACTCAGAACAATCAAATTACATTATCAATAAGTCTGCTGTATAATTAGACCAACCTGCATTACTGAAAAGAAGAACAAAAATACTGTGAGGGCATAGTCCTGAGCCTTCTTTATCTAGAGAGTGAGGAAAAAAAAAAAGTGAAACATTTGGCCAGGACCCGAGTGAAGTAAAGCCACTGCAACGGCAAGCTTAAAATACAAATCAAATGAAGCCACTGAATTCCTGTACCCCAGACATGCTTTCACACAGCTAGGGGCCCTCTATCTTGCTCCATATATTCCCCCTTCCCTACTCACCCTCCATTCCTAAGAAGAGGATAAGAGAAGTATGTGATGCTCCATGTCCCTGCTTTGTTGTTTCAAACCTCCTCCAGGGCTGGACAGAACCAGAGTAACCTTCAGTGTTTAATAGCATCTGCTCCTCTCCCTATCCTGCTCACTGGGACTCAGGTCGACACACACTTATGCACATCCACACAGCTCCACATGCACATGTGCATGAATGCACACCCTGCTGCCATCCCGAGAAGCCACCAGCACCCATAGAACAGGTGCAGGATGGATGCTGTCTGAGGAAGACCTCTCTGCCTCCCAGCATAAGTTTATCCTCCATTAACACCTGATCCAAAAGAGACCTAAGTTCATACCTTAGAGATAGTTGAGTAAGAACTGTTTGGTTTGTGCATGGGAACTCCAATGTTCAAGGTGTATAGGCCAAGGCGTATAGGTGTATAGGCTGGATCCTTGCTTATACTGCACAAACTTGGGTGGCAAAGGGATAGAGCAGAAACTAAAATGGCAGAAAGATGGGAGACGTGCTCAAAAGCCCCAGCTTCTCAAGTACAGGCAAAAAGTGCTCAGCGATTTTTTTCTGTAAGTAGTGAGTTACAAGGAAAGAACCTAAAGGAAAAACCTGTTATATCAGGGGGTTGTATTATATGTCATGTTTATATCTCATGAAGATAACATTGTTGATTTTTCAAAAAATATAGATTTTTGGATGCAATGTTACAGATATTCTATGAAAATATACATGTTTTAATCACAATAAAGAATTTCACATTGGAGAATTAAAAAAAAAGACAAAATGTGTTTGTTTTTATGGGAAAATGATTGTTTGATATCTTTTGTGTCTCTGTTGATCTCCCTGTCCATACAGAGGATAAATACTCACAAATACGAAAGTATGTGCATGCTAGCTAGTACTGTACTTTCATATAAGCACTATAAAGCTGATTCAAAAAAAAAACAAACAAACAAACAAAAAAAAAAACAAAAACAAACAAACAAACAAACAAACCTATCTAAACAATACCTCTCTTCATGTCATCCTCTGTCTCAGAAAGAACCCATTCTTAATACCAAAGGAATGGTAAAGGAGTCTGGGTATCAGCCACTGATGTAGCCAGACTTCTTGGAAATAATTCTCTTACTAACCATCACTGGTGCATATCTCATATTTGGCATGTCATAAATTGATACACATATGTTGATGTTGGTCTATACAGAAGTTTTCCTTGCCCTGACTCATGATGGACTAGTACTCTATTTCAAGCTTCCTTCAAAGATTTTCTATGGTAATCTTACAGGATCATTTACTGCAGAAGGGAACAGGTACAGGCTCAAAAGGCCTAAGTGACAACACTGTTGTGAGAACACCTATCACACCTCTCTACAGCTCCCTAAAGAGGAGAGAGAGGTAGAAGCAGCAGAGAGAACAAGAGAGTGTTTTTGTGAGTATATAGGTAGAAGACAAAGGGACAAACAAACAGCAAAAAATAAGTAGCAGCAGCCTGAGTGAATACCCTTTAGCCTTGCTATTTTGGGGCCAAACTCTGACTTCAGTGACAGGTTGGAGTTTAAACTGCAAAAGCCATGGCAGGAAACACCCATCTAAAAGCTGTGCTTTATGAAATGCAAACATTGCAACTGCTCTGCCTTGCAGCCAGGCTGCTGTGTGTTTCTGAGTGCCTTGTGCTAAAGACAAAGAGAGACCAAACCAGGTCTTCTTTACCCTCACTGAGAATTAATGCAAAGTAATTGCAGCCTGATGAAATACTGCCTGCATATTCACTCACTACTAAACCACAACCTCAAACATGCACAGGATAGTAGCTCCTGCAGGAAAGACAAAAGAACATCTTTTAGTTTTTAACATTGCTTTGCTACACTAAACCACCAGCCAAGATCTACTGAAAATGCTAAGCAGCTCTGTATGATTTGCAATTTGTTGTTTACTTCAAGAATAAAGTGCCAATATCTGGTGTGTATGAACTGAGGAGACAGTGTTATTTGCTTGTATGGGGTGCATGTGTCAGGTCTTAGGAGATGATCCAAAACCCTCACATCTGAAGTCAGCAGCAGGCACTTTGTTGACTTCAGTAGGTAACAGGTCAGATTTCCAGCAGCACTTGTGTTTCCAGTCTGAGATATTTTTTTTTCTTGGGCAGCTAGGGAGGATTTGCTTCACAAATTTACATATTTATTTCTTGAGTATTGTAGAGAAAACAAATTCCTTCAGTAATCTTACATGATAGTTAAACTAAAAGTGCTCAGTGACAGTATTTTGAAAACAAGAAAACTGTAGGTTGCTTTTATACGTTTCTCATGGCTGAGGTCTTCCTGGTGTAATATTTTTATTTATGTATTGAAAAAGTCTGGTCAGAGAGGACATCAGAAGGATCATGGAATTAATTTTGGAAACAGTGTTTTCCATATGGTTCCCAGAAGCCAAGAAGAGCTTTTATGTGCATATGTACCTAATTCCATTCTGACAATTACTGCAGGAATAAAGCATTGACTCTCAAATCTACTTCTAAATCTGAGTTAACACTCAGAAAATAGAAATTACAGCTTCTTAAATAATGGTCTTACACACATTGTCACGGTAACAACTAAGCTTGGATTTCATCGCATAAGAAAGATTTATTCTGATGGAGAGCATTACAGCATAGTGTAGACCTCTACAACCTGCACAATGTGGTTCATTTAACTTCCTTTTGCTTTTTTGTTATATCTAGGGAATATTCATTTAAATCAAAAAATAATGCTCTTATCAGTGAAAAGAAAGTGTTCTAATTAACTAGATTTACTTGAGGCAGGAATGGAATGTTAGACACACTCTGGCCCCAGCAGATGCAACTGACACCACAGATACTGCTGCATCTTAACCCATGGAGACCTGAGCAATTCCATTTAGTTCCACCACACCACACTGGTGTCCTGAGATCTGCAATTAATTTTTGCACTGCAGCATGACCTTCTGGCAGCCTTTTCTGCCTTATCCAACAGTCACCTCTCACTCCAAGACCTGACTGGTCATGACCCAGTCTAGAAAACCCCCTTTTTTGCAGCATCAGGTTTTTTGCATGTTCACTTTTGTAACATCCTGTCAAACGCAAGATTTTATAAGAGCATCTTTTGTCTCAAACACTGGTGAGTCAGTTTGATTCACTAGTCCAGATAATGAACTGGTAAATAGTATGAACACTCACAGGAACTATGTAGCCTATGTTCAACTGCTCTTCCATACTATGATTAACATATTTAATAAATCTTTGGTGTCCCTACATATGGCTTCTCTTCCACACACTTTGAAAGCTTTTCTCTCCTTCAGAGATTCTTTTTTTTCCTTTCATGCTTCTGTTGTGAATCTCCATTTATATCTCCAATTCCTGACATTAATGTGAATTATTTGCTCCCTGAAGGAAGATGACATGCCTCAAGATATTTTGGTTGGTTGGTTTGGTTTTTATGTAGCACCGTGATAAGAAAAAGCACACATCTCTTATTGTTGCACATTGCCTCAATTTTAGGTTCTTGAAGCTGGAAACCCAGAATTGACATAAATACTAGCTCTGACAAGACTGGACCACTGGCATAATATTTTCTTATAAGGAACCTCAGTGCTGCTAAAAAATACACTGCAGAACCTTGCAAGGACATGCACAGACCTCAGAAAATTTCATGAAATGTAGTTAATGTCCCCAAATGGTGCAAAGCAGAAGTGGTTATTTTTTGTTTATATGACTTCATACACATCCTTTAATCCTGTCTCTTTTTGCTACTACATCCCGATTTGCTTATTATTTTAGACTCATTCAAATACAGCCCCTTCACTGTGCTTGCTTCTCTTCACAATTGCTCAGATTTAATCTAGGAAAAGCTTAACCACAATCATGAGATTCAAGCTATTAAGCATCAGTGCAGAGACCTTTCCTAGTTCATTAACCATTATTTTTGTTTCCTTAGTTTTATGGAAGATGAGAAAGTTTAATCTCTATAAATCTCTTGTTATATACTACAGAAAATAGATAAACAAAAAATGAAAACATTTAAGTTATTGTAATATGCTTATCATTCCAGGGTCTAATTGGTTGAACACCACTAGACCAAAACAGAAAGTGCCAAAACAGACATGTTTGGGGCAGATTATCCGTGACTGAATTCTGGCATAGAAGGAGGGAGGTCTTTTCAAAGAATTATTCTGGAGAAAAGTATATGGAATGAAAGTTAAAATTAAAAAAAAAAAAAGAGAGAGAATGAGAGAGAAGGAAAGAAGAAAAGAAGAAGGAAAGAAGGAAAGAAGGAAAGAAGGAAAGAAGGAAAGAAGGAAAGAAGGAAAGAAGGAAAGAAGGAAAGAAGAAGGAAAGAAGGAAAGAAGGTAAAAGACAAAGCTGATTTTCTTCTTTCCTACTGGCTCCATGACAGACAATGTCTCACAGATTTGGTTACATGGTGATGATTATTTTAGTGCCTTGGAAATAATTAAATGAAGAGTTTGATCTTGGTAGCCCTGTAGTCCAACCCAAGTTTTAGGATCCCTTCTTAGGATCATAGCCTTATTTCCCCAGTGCAAACTGGTACAAATTGGGCTATTTTCTCATCCTTTACAGCAATCTTTCCAAAGGTAGCTGCCACCCCACACTGCAGCCCTCACCACTTAGCAGCAGCAAACCCAGCTGTGCATCAAGCACAGGACTTACATGGCTCAGTACTGAATACAGCTGGAAAAAATGTTTCCTATGGGGAGAAGAATCGGGAGAGATGCCAGTGTCCATCTGGTCAGATACAGGACAGAGACTGCTTAATCATAGAATCATGGAATTGTCAGGGTTGGAAGGGACCTTAAAGATCATCTAGTTCCAACCCCCCTGCCAATGGCAGGGACACCTCCCACT
>JANHFX010007393.1:0-53819 GCA_027560015.1 Chloroceryle amazona
CTCAGCAAGCTTGCTGATGGTACCAAACTGGGAGGAGTGGCTGACACCCCAGAAGGCTGTGCTGTCATCCAGCGAGATCTGGAGAGCTGGGCAAAGGCAAACCTAAGGAAATTCAACAAAGATAAGTGTAGAGTCCTACACCTGGAAGGGAACAACACCATGTATGGGTACAGGTTAGGGGTAGACCCATGGGAAAGCAGCTCCATGGAGAGGGACCTTGGAATCCTGGTGTTCAATAAGTTCTCCACAGGGCAGCAGTGTGTCCTTCTGGCCAGGAGGGCCAACGGTATCCTGGGGGACACAAAGAGCATGGACAGCAGGTTAAGGGAGGTTCTCCTCCCCTCTACTATGCACTAGTGTGGACAGTCTGGAGTATTGTGTTCAGTTCTGGTCTCCCCAGTTCAAGAGGGACAGGGAAATGCTAGAGAGAGTCCAAGAGAGCTACAAAGATGCTGAAGGGACTGGAACATCTCTTATGAGGAAAGGCTGAGACACCTGGGGCTGTTTAGCCTGGAAAAGAGAAGACTGAGAGGAGATCTTATGAATGTTTACAAATATCTGAAGGGTGGGTGTCAAGCAGACAGGGCCAATCTCTTTTCAGTGGTGCCCTGTGACAGGACAAGAGGTAATGGCAGCAAGCTGAAACACGGGAAGTTCCACCTCAACATGAGGAAAAACTCCTTCCCTGTGAGAGTGACAGAGCACTGGAACAGGCTGCCCAGAGAGGCTGTGGAGTCTCCTCCTCCAGAGACTTTCCAGCCCTGTCTGGATCTGTTCCTGTGTGGCCTGCCCTGGGTGTTCCTGTGCTGGCACGGGCGTTGGACTCAGTGATCTCCAGCAGTCCCTTCCAACCCCCACCATTCTATGATTCTATACATACATAAACTTGGTGTTATCCATCTCTGACAAACCCTTCTCCAGACTTCTACTTCCAGCATTGTCCTAATGCAGGAAAACCTGTTTTCTGTTAAGAAAAAGCAGACATTTTTTAAGCTTTTTTTGAAAGTTTAGTCTATTCCTTCGTTCATCAAACTAGGTAGTCATCCTTTCCCAAGTCTTGTGTATTCAGAGAGGCAGTCCAAGGGCCTAAGCATTTGTGGTTGATGCAGTTACAGAAGCTTGCACAGTTTGAGCAGTACCACGCTTACCATTCAAGAAGGGGTAGATAAGGGGCACACTGAATTGTGGATACCCCAGGGTATTTTCTTGAAGGACATATGCTATTAAACTACATGGATCTCTGTATGCTTGGCAATTCAGATCTATTTCTCAAGAGCTGTCTATGGATTTTGTGTGAAAGGGAAAGTCTGGGTTTTTTGGATGCTCCCTCTTGTGGGACTAGCATAACTTGTACAGTGTGTATGTTTAACTTTCTGGGAGTATAAGGTTAGGTTTTGAATTAGTCTTTGTATTTTTATTTCTTCAGAGCAGAGAATCATAGAATGGTTTGGGTTGGAAGGCACCTTAAAGATCACCCAGTTCCAACCCCCCTGCCATGGGCAGCAGCACCTTCCACGAGATCAGGTTGCTCAAAGCCCCATCCAACCTGGTCTGGAACACTTTCAGGGAGGGCACATCCACAGTTTCTCCGGACAATTGTTCCGGCGCATCATCACCCTCACAGTAAATAGTTTCCTTTTATTATCTAATCTGAATCTAACCTTTTTCCACTTAAAACTCTTACCCCTTCTTCTAAGCCCCCTTTAGGAGGGAGGCTGCTATAAGGTCTTCCAGGAGCTTTCTCCAGCCTCAACAACCTTAATTCTCTCAGCCTGTCTTCAGCAGTGAGGTAGAAGCCTATTCTTGGTATTGCAGCAGTTGTCAGTGTTATGCTTTTCTACCTTCAAGTACCTAGAAATTGCCTCATTCTTATCACCCAGGCTATTTTCCATCTGCCATGTATATGCTAACATAATCATTTTATGATGCCTTTCTGCTCCCTTTTTGGCTTTCCAACTGGAAGAAAAACTAGAGCCATTTAGAGTTAGGTAGCTAGACTCAATTCCACAAGCAAACTGCATTCAGTGTCTTTTTTTCTATTAGTGGAAGAAAGTAGCTTCAAGTTGTGACTGGTGTGCAGTAGCTATCCTTCAAAATAGGTCTGGGCTATCCTGACTTCATAGCTTGGGGAAAGAAATTTAGCCTAGATGGTATTGTGCAGCAGCCAACAACCAGTTGCTTATGTAGTGTGGTGTTTTCTTCTTGAATTGTGCAGCAGAAAGGGGTGTGGGGTTGGGGGGGTGGATTATAAATGTTGCAGTGTTATGCTACTGAGGCAGAGGTCCAGTAAACGCTGCTGGAGTTGTTGACAGCGCTGTGGAATTATGTACAGCTCTAGTTTGCTTGAGTTCTCAGGTGCAGCTGGCTTCACTCCTCAAATTGTGTGTTCTTCTGTAGTTGTGCAAGGGGTCTATATGCGTGTATGCATGTACACAACCCATCACTATCTCCTGGCTAACATCAGAGGAAAGAAGTAACAGAAATTGGGGGATAATGCTGGCTTTTAGCTATTCTAAAATTATCCTTATTTCTTTGTTATTTCTCAGACTTTCATCCTGCAACAAGTAGAAGGAAGCAGACAGAGATTCTGCTGAGATCTGAAAGCCATGCTGGTTATTTTTTCCATTTACAGTTGTAATAAAGGCCTTGTATTTACATGACACTTTTTTTTTTTTCAGAGAGTGGTGTGCAAGGGAGACCCATCTCTTCTATAGAGGTGTTGCTTCATGAGTTAGATGAAATGAGAACTGTTATTCTATTTGACAAAGGAAACCTGTTTGGTTCAGAGGTATACAAAGGAGATGTTAAATGAAAACTTAAATTAAAAGCCTTGCATAAAGGGACTATTATTCTCAAGTTTTGGATGTGATTTAGGAACAAATGCTGTAACAGGTGTTCCTCTGACACAACTTTCTCATAGGATATTCTTGGACTCTACAAAAGTCATAAGAGTTGGAACTATCCACTGCTTGTGAGATTTATTTATAATGAAAGCAAAGCTTTTACAAATTACTTTCATTGATACTGTCCCACTAGATACAACTTAACATTTGCTGTTAAGGGTACATTCCTTACAGCATGAGGGGTGGTGTTCATGCATTGGTTTAGCTAGACTTTGAGATGCCATTCTTCAGCCAGAGCTGCTTCCTCCAGTATTTCCTTCCTGTGCTGTAGACAGCTGCTAGAAGTGCAACTGCCTCTGTGCACTGAGGTAACATGATCTCCAATGTGAATGGATGGGGTAAAAAATGTTTTGCTACATGAAATACTAAATTAGACCAAAGTGGTGTTGTTTCTTTGCACTATTTCCTTTGTGTACCTATGACAAATAATTTCCAGGAGTTTAAGCATTTTCCAGGCTGGAAAGCTAACCTTTCCTTCTAAGTATTTATCAGATGCTTCCTCCTGTAGTTTGGTTCAAAGTATCCAGCCTGAACCAAAACTTAACTGAAAGCTTTTGTGTTGGAAAAGTTTGGTAAGTTTTAAGGAGGAAGGGATGCAAGGTGGGTGGCTCTGCATCTTCTGATTTATTTAATGATAGGACAAGGAACAAGGTTTTAAGTTAGGAAAGGAGAGATTTAGACTGGATATTAGAAAAATGTTCCTTAATATAAGGGTGACACATCACTGGAATGGGCTGCCCAGAGAGGTGGTGGAGGCCCCATCCCTGGAGTCATTCAAGGTCAGGCTGCATGGGGCTCTGAGCAACCTGCCCTGGGTAGAGATGTCCCCGCTTGTGTAGGGAGATTGGACCAGATGACTTCTAGAGATCCCTTCCAGCCTAAAGCATTCTATGATTATTTATTTGTGAGTTGGACTGGCAGTGTGTGGTATAAACAGGTGAGAGGTTCCAAATAAGTACAGTGTCATGGGAGAGATACAATTTGTATATACTTACTGTTTCTCCAATGCTTTTGTAACCAGGAAACAAAACAGTTTCAGGATCACCTTCTTCCTAGATGTTCACATTCAAGCTTTCCTTTGACCTTGCAACACTTGTTGCACTCCTAACATTCTTTCTTCTTTTCTTACACACGGTCTCAAATTTATTTAGTAGGATTTGCTACATAGAGCAGATATTTGTGTGCTTGGGACATTATTCTCTTCCTGAAAGGTAGTATATTAAAGCTTAAAATGGTAATTTTTCCTAAAGTAAAACAGAGACATTGAAGCCCATCTCCCAGATACGCTATGTACAACAGAGGCTGAGGACAAGAAGTCATTGCAAGCAAAATGTGAACTCTGTGGCTGATTTTTCAGTCTCATCAGAAAGCTCAGATTGCTCCTACTGAGGGTGTTATTTAAACATAAACATCATATGTAAGGTACAAGCGGAGTGATTTTAATAGGGGAACGTTGCCTTGTAATGGCATTTAGCATGGGTGGGAGTGAGAGAGAGAATGGGTTTCCCACAGCAAGATCTTGAGCTGCCACCAGTAAAAAGACAGCTGGGTTCACAGGGCCTGCTATATAATAGCACAGCAGCGATTATTCTGACAGAGAATCTATATTGTCAGACTGCTGTTGCTTTCGGTTGTCTAGGAAGATTATAGCTTGCCAGGCCAGCTGACGAGTTTTCATAGAAAATAAATGGCACAACATAGTATCTGTTTCCCATTTTCCAGTAAATCTTCCCAGTTAGTTCCTTGACTGTGTATGGCATCTCTATTAGCTCACAGGAATGAACCCTGGTGTTATCACTGAGCACAGCCCTCTTCTGTAAGGGACTGGCTTCAGGTGGGTGTTCCTTGCCTGAGCGTGGCTCACCACGGCTGCAAGAATGTACATCAGCCCTGCAGGAAGCACAAATACAAAATTGCCACTGTAATCTAGGTGGTGGAAGGCTAAGTGGTTTCTCTTACTAATGCAACTTAATTTCTTTCCTTTAGCCTGTAGTCCTTGGGGCTGAAAAAGACTTGTGGGTCACTGAGCCCAAGCCGTTGCTATTTCAAGTAGCTGTGTCATTTGCTTTCTTTCAATAGTAATACTACTCTGTCTCCTAACTCATTGGATTTCTTCTACTATGTTATTGAAAAGCTGCCACAGAACCCCTGTCCTGTAATGACAAGACGCAGTTTCTAATTTGCATCCCGTGGTGTGTTTTAGCCCATGTAGAGCCATTTCTTTTTTTTTTGGCTAGTGTTACCCTTTAGCTTTACTTTTATTTCTCTCTCCCCCTGCCCTTCTTCACTGTAGGCAAAGTTATGGATAGGAAAAGCACAGTTTTTTACTCTTCATTTTGCTAGCTAAATATTTAGGGTAAGATAGGTGGAACACAAGACCTCCTGTCGTGCAGTGATTTCTGATTTTCACAACACCCACTCTTTCTTTTCACATGAATAAAAACTGCAGTGCCTTGAAAACGAAAAGGCTTGTTCTGTAGGGGAAATTAAATTGTCTTACTTCAGGTGCAGACTAATGTTAAATAACACTTTAGAAAAATGCACAAAATTCATTTTAACCGTGTAGCAATGCTACATAAATGTTGGGGGTGCATTTAATTCCTCTCAGTGCATTTAATTGCACTATTTTGCTGTTGTTGTCATTGTAGTTAAAATTTCTCTTTGGTGATATTGACATTTAAAGGGTCCATAATTGACATTAATGGCACAGATTCGGGATGAATTCCATCTTAGATGTTGCTATTGTGTGGCTGTAGAGAGTCTTCTGTGAAATTCAGTTAACAGGACACCATTGCAAGATCTTGTTGGTTTTTGACAGCTATTTCTTTCAAAAACAGAGAGATAAAGAATGTTTCTTTTCTTCCCTTTTAATGAAAGCTTAGCATTTGCACCACAATTTAGAATGAAAAACATGTCAGAGAGACCTTAGAGCTATCACAGAAGCTGTAATAATGGCTATGCCTGTGATTTATTTTTTTTCTTTTCAGCTAGCCTTGGTGTTTTCAAAGTGTTTGGAAGGAAGAAAGAATTGTACAATGAAATAACCCCTGTAACTTTTTTTCACTTTGGATTTAAATTTGCATATGTCTCAAGCTGAGCAGATGCTTATCCTTTGCAATGACTGTATCCTCAGCCCAAGAGTTACAGTAAGACTTTGCTTTTTTGCTGTTACCCGGCATAAAACAGAATAACTAGAAAGTTTTCATTAAAAAAGAATGAATTCAGATTTACACAGAGATCACCAAAGTCTTAAAGGTAATTCTCCTGCTTCTAAAACCAATATAAATAAGGACTTTACACCCCTGTAAGCACAATGAATAAAGCACACAATTTCCACTGTACCATGATCTGGGTCAAAAAGTGTTGCAGTTTGTGATGTAGCGTTTAAAAATGAACAGAAGTCTCAAAAGTTAGAGCTGGTAACAATTGCCATAGCTCCCTCCTCCTGTTCAAGAAGGAAAAAGACAACAGAAAAATAGAACTGCAAAAGTTAAAATGTGTCGGAAGTAACTACAGTTTATTTTTGATGTATGTTAATTCTGGCTTGCCTTACAGTAGCTGAGGGTGTGTATGGGTTCTATTTCATAGCACTTTTAGGTCTTCACATATTGTTTTCAATTATATTTTTAATTTCAATTTTATTTTCATCAACTCATGTCATGGGAACTTTCAGACAAATCAAATTCCAGTGTTAATATCACCAAGAGTAGGGTACCATACAAAGATAGCCAACTGCCCATAATGCGTTGTTAATAAAGTTTTAATGTTGCCAAATGCTCTGGCTCATCATCACAACGTTCCGTAGAGGTGCTTGAGGGCTAGACTGGAATTCTGTTACTTGTATTTCTCACTGTTTCACACTGTAAATGGCTACAAAAAAATGTTACCTCATCTCAGTAAAAAAACTCAGAGAACTTTGTCAAAATTTCTCACTTGTGGTAATCTGGTTTTGCAGTGAAAGGTTAACAGGCTGATGTACATCGATGTACAATTGCAGCAAATCACAGCCACTTTTACTTTCTAGTGTCATCTTAAAAATGGTTAGTGGCTTTGGGAGGGAAGAGTGAGGACTAGGTTGGAGGTGAGTGACAGAGTAAAAAGAGAACTGGAATAGTAGATTCCTCCCTTTTTTTGCTTTCTAATAACTACTTGTCTCTACTGCTGCCTTTTTCCTCTCCTCAAAGCAGAATCCAGGAATTTGAAGTCAAGCACAGCCATCTTAAACAGAAGCAAAATTTTAAATCCAGAATTAGAGATAACATTCAAAGTGTTTGGGTGACAAACACTTCCCCTTTCCATCTTTAGCCTTTGATCCTGGAACTGCAGAACTCCCTGCTTCCTGTTTTTCTCCATTGGCACTGTTTAAAATTCTTTGAGGTTACTGTTTTGAAGAGTTTCTGCACAATTCCTCTCAGCATTACCAGGTTTGTATAAATTGCTCTTACCAGTACTGAAGCTGCTCAGTGAGGCATCTTATGTCCTCTGTGTCACAGCATGTGCAGGGGAAGTAGAAATGATTTTTGCATGACTGAGCCCTGTTTCTTGTACCATGAGCTCAGTGTGACACACTGTCATCCTTCCTGCTGCTTTTTTCTAATCACTTTTTGAAGCAGATCATAAAGAAAATTCAGTGTTTTCATCTGCTGTCGTTGCCTTTGGGCCAGGCATGTAGGTTAAAGTAAAGCTAATCAGGTTGTCCTGGAGGCCTGCTATAGGCATCCCCTGACTTGTAATCCTTTGTCACTTTCTCACCGGGATGAATGCTCCCTTCCATCCAAACAGCCCACTGTGGCATCTCTGGGAAACTTGCTGTGCCATCACTGTAGAGCATCAGGTCCCCAGGACCTCAGTGCAATTCCACTTCCTTGCATAAAAGGAATTTGTAGCTGACGGGTGGCATCTCTCCCTGTTGTGTATCTACAGGTAATGTGGATCAAATTGGTTCAGGAATTGCTTCCACTCAGAAAATTGAGTTCAAGGCTTGCTGCCTTGGGATTTGGACCTCTGTAACAAACTCACATAAGGCAGGGACTGTCACCTGGTCATAATCGGGTTATCATCTGCTAATCAGAGGCATCTGAACTATGTGAGCCTCTCCCAGCTCCTGCGGAGTTCACGACCAAACTCTTGGTTTTCCATTACTCTAAGTGCTGCAGCCAAGTCCAGGGTTTCAAGTGATCTTATGCTGACAAACATGCTACCGACACTCTTCTAAGAGCATTGATCATAGGATTCTGTCATCCTGATGAATTCAGAAAGAAAATCAAGATATTTTTATTGACATGAGTCACTTCACCCATCTGTATAATTTAGTAACCTCTAAAACCAGATGTGGTAGCAGATTAACAGTGTGCAGAGGCACCACACTTCATTAGAGGGCAATGAATTTAAGAGAGAATGTTCCTGAACAAGTATGAAAAGAAAATGTCAGCTCTAGGCTGGAAGAGGGGAGAAGATGGGTGCTCACGTTTTCAGGACTTTGCATGTCTTTTGCCATCATCTGGGAGAGCTCTTAATATTCTTGATCTCTTCTGCCCACAAAACACCTCCGAGTCTCAGCCCTAGCAGACATGTATCCAGCTTGGTAAAGGTTTGAATAAATCAATCTTTGGTGGGGGGAAATCCTGCTTCCTGACTATTCAAAACAGGGGAAGACTGGCTCCCAATCTGCAGTCGCTAACAAATGTTTTCAGTCAGTCACCCACTCACAGTCCACGCAGGAAGATGTGCTTCAGACACAATAGGCTGTCTGCTGGGAAACTGATCAGTCAGCAAAGCTTCTCTTTTTTTAATTCTTCTTTTTTTCAATAGATTTACCTTTCTTCCAAGAATGGAGGAGGAGGAAGAAAACTACACAGCAGCAAATTTTGCAAAACCAGGTTTATTCTTTTCTGGCCACTTTTAAGGAGAAGAGCAAAGGCATGTAGGATTGGGAATGTTGATAAAGGACTTTTCCCACTCCAGCACTACCTTATGCCTTTTGATCTGGACAGAAGTGGGAAAGGGAAGGAAAGAGAAAGGTAGTTAATTTAAAACCTCACTTCTTACTTTCTTCAGGGTTCCTATAGAGTTATTCAAACAAGGGAGTTTAAAAGCTCATGTGCAGCAGTTGCATGAGGAAAGATAGTACTTGTGTGACTGCTGTAGGCATTTGATCAGACTTTTCCCAAATGGAGAGACATACAAAGAAAAATAGGCAACCACAAACCTATCTTTTTCTAATCAGGACATGGGTCATAACAAATTATTGTCTGGTATGGCCCCAGACAGAAAGTAATCAGAGGAGGTCTGTCAAAGAGCTGAAATGTATTGGGTGGAAGCATTTCGTGTCCTAGTAGATCTACAAAGAAACAGTTTGTTTTGACCTACGTTAGAGCTGCTAGGTGGGTTGGTATGCTGTGTCATCTAGGTAATGGGTCAGATCTTGTATTTGTAGGTCTCGGGCATGTTTGAACTAGTGGTTTGAAAAGGCTTTGTAATGATTCATGAGCTACAGTTTCAGCTTAGCTATTTGCACAGACTCTTGTTCCTGGTAAAGGTGTGAAAAATAAGAGGAATAATACAAATACACAGGCCCTTTGTTTCCTCATTAGGTGGGAGCAGCTGTAAGCTTATATTTTGTAGATGATTTACTCAGGGGAGAATTTGCTTTAGTGATTCTATATATTTGTTTGTTTCTTCTTCACTTGAACAAAGATAATTTTTGCTTCATTATTTGTGGGGGAGGGAGGAAGCAAAGGAAAGAAGCTGTATTTTGTCTAATCCACCCTTACTGCTTTTTCCTGTCCATTATAAATCATGTGCTTAGGTTTGTGAGAAATAGATGCATGCGTACGCAGTCGGCAACAACCAACAGCATCGGCATCACCTACTCAGGAAGCAGAATGTGTAGCGGTCCTTCTGCTGTGCATCTGTGGGAGGGCAAATGGGATCAGAAGAGTGTGAGAGGTCCAGGTTTTTTTCCTTTATTGTGACTGGGTTTTATTAACTTTCTGCCTTTAGATAATTAAGCTGTGTCTCTGTGTATGAATTACAGTGAGATAATTCTTGCACTTGGGAGGTGGGGAATCTGAGGGAGACCAGTAGCCTCAGAGCATGCAATAGACCTCCCATGTTAGCAGCCATTGCTGGAAGATGGACAGATGGACAGACAGACTGACAGATATTCACTGTGGACTTTCGTAGAGCATTTAAACTTCAGGTGTTTAAGTTGGAAAGTACAAAGGTCTTGGACTAGAAGTCAAGGGAGTGTGGATCTTGCTAGAAAAAAAAGAAAAAGGCATTTTGATGTAGTTAGTAACTTTTTGAACAAAAATCATGGTGAAAATCACAGAATGTCTATGGTTGGAAAAGACCTTCAAGATCATCAAGTCCAACCATTGTTTATTCTACCAGGGCATGTCCTACACCCTATCCTTGAGCACCATATCTAGATGGCTGTTAAATACATACATGGGTGGTGATTCAACTGATTCCATGGGCAACCTCTTCCAGTCTTTGATAACCCTTTTGGCATGTCCAACCTAAGCCCCCCTAGGTGTAACTGATGAAAAAAATAAGGGTAAGGTGAGTTTTGTGTCCACAGCATGAAACTGAAGCAGCAGGGATGGTGAAAAGCTAAGGTATGTTCTCAGAGCTAGCAGGAAGGTTTGAAACAGCAGAAATAGTTTCCCAGAACTGAGGCAGGAATGATCAAGCATTGGAATGGCAGGTCAGGACTCACATGCATTAACAGAGCTTTGTAGTACACTCAAGTAAGAATATTACAATGCAGGTTATAGCAATTAGTATGAAGTGGAGAGAAGCTATATGGGCAATGTTGAATGGCAAACAAAAACAAAGGATGCTGCAGATAAGTTGCAGCATACACCTGGAGTATTGTCACATTGCTTATGTGACCTGCGTCTTTCTATAGTTAGTCTTATCCAGCTCTAGTTTGAACAAAATTTTTCACTCTCCATCCTTTTTAAAAAAAAAAAGGTGAAAAAAGGTAGGTGAAAATTACCTTTGGAAGAGAATACAGTACTCAGTAAAAACAATACCACAGCCTGGCTTCCTCGTGTCAGCATCAGCCTGAAAATGCTGATTTCTCTGCATTTACTTTACTTTGAACTTGACTTTGCTCATAAACTGTTCTGGCAGTGGCTCTGTGTGTTGAGAGCTCTCCTGGAACTTACTGGCTGTGTTCACAGAGAGACAGCTGCTCCTTCATGCTGATGTCTGTAAGATGAAAGAATTAAGCCAGTTACATCTTTGTAGTGCTATGTATTGTAAGCAACATCAGCCACGAGTCTTTGAAGGTATCATAAAGAGGCAATCAATTACTTGGAAAAATAGATGGATGTTCAAATACTATTTGTTGTCATTAGAGAGTTACTTTCTACTCACACTGACTTTTTAGGTGTTTAATTTTCCCTTGCCTGTTGTGGCATAATGCCAACAGTATTACAGGAGAAGCAGGCTAGATGGAGAAGGTTGGCTGCTCAGAAATTAATTTCTTATCATTCTAATTCTAAAGTGAATTTGGGACAAAGTTTAGACAAAATAAATCCTCAGTTCATCCTTGAAATAATAAAAGAAGTAACTGCAGTATTCTTAGTTTCACTCTCTGCAAATAAAACTCCACTAGAGATGTGAATGCATCCAGTTGCCTCTGTCAAAAGCTGTTCTGATTGTAACCACCAAGAAGGGAAAAGAATTGGTAGGGTGAACAAAATGTTACAAAAAGGAGGAAAGGATGGCAATGAAGAAAAGGAAAATGCAGATACTGCTTAAGAGGAGAAACTTCCTGCTGTTGAGAGGCAGCAAACTGGGGAATGGAAAAGCTTAAATGCTTTCCCTTGTGTTTCTGCTATGGATTTGGGATTTTTGCCACTTGTTTTTGTATTGCTAATCATTTGAATACTATAAAAGAAAACAGGACAAAGCATTAGGAAAGTCACTAAATAATTAAAATATTCTGGATTTCTGTCATCTCTTTCACCTGAAGACTTTCAAGTGCTTCATAACTGAAGTACTTCATAAATGTCCAGTCTTCCCTGAGGAAATTATGTCCTGTCTTAGTAAAAGAGAAGCTAAGGTACTAGTAGAAGTTAGACAATCTTGCACTGGAAGAGAGTGAGATGAAATAAATGCCTATAATAATTCCCATGCCTTGTTGACAAGAATATAGAAGTAAAATTTCAAGTAAAACTTGCTGTTGTCACGCATCACCTCTTTTCTAGTTTTCTTCTCATTGGATTTAGTTTGCTGTATAAGGTGTAAGCATCTCTGCTTTCCTGACTTCTTCATCTGGGAGTGGCATTGTTAAACACAGGTGAGATAGCACTGGCCGAAGTCTTTAATAAAGGAATCAATTGAAGTTGCAGGGGGTTTAACTGGGCTTGTAATGATTAAAATGAATTTCAGACTTATTCATTACTTCTGATCAGTAAAAATGAAATAAAGGTCCTGATGCTCAAAAGAGAAATATGGCTTAACCTTACTGAGTAGCAGGCTACCCTAAACTAACACAGCAATGGAAATATGGGTGTTTTCTAGCAGAAACTGCACAATTTCTTGCTCTTTTCTCTGTTTTGGCTCTGGGTCAGAACAAGCTTCTCCTTGCATTGCATCAGATGAGACTAGGTCAGCCAGTTCTCTGTCATACAGCCTATGCCAAGCCAGCCCAGTTTGAGAAGATGGACAAATCAGTGCCATGAAATTCGGCACACCATTTAGGGAGACAAGTGTATGTTTGGTGTCTTTGCTGCAAGGATCTGCCACAGTGGGCTGTCCTTTCACTTGTTCATTTAATCACCTGCTCTCATAAATGAGTGTGATTTTGAGTGAACAGCACATCAGAACAACTGCTTTAGCACATGATGCTGTACTTCTTAGAACTTTATTTTCTGTTTCAGTATTTACCACAGTAGTGAAGGCACTCTTTTCTTCTCTGCTTTTCACTCTAGAGAAATATATGTGTTAATTAGCTGGCATGTCTGAGCACCCTCTCAGTTCTACTTTTGCAAATAGAAGCCACAATTAGGATAGCAAGTCTTTTTTAGGATTTTTTTTTTTTTTTTGCTAAACCAACCATAAAGAACTTTTAAATTACCAATGGTCAAAACACTATAAATACCTGAGTCCCCTAGCAGCAGGGTTTTTTTAATAAACTGAAGCACTAGCTCCCAGTTCAGCCCTGTACAGAAGCATCCTCAAGTCTTTTGCATTTAGCCACATTTCTAGTGCTCTCTCTGCTTTTTCTTGACAGAGGTATATGAGCTCATTAGGTGGAAATGCCAGAATTTTGTATAGGTAAGAAGCCTCTTAAGGTTCCATATTAGTAACAGCTTCTGTAAAGTTGAAAAATTTAACAAAGAAAATAAGGGAAAAAATAGTTAAAATTGTTTAACCTCCAGTTTACTGTAAGATTGGATTTCACATTTCATCCCGTCATCCCTAACCTTTTCTTACAAATTCTACAGCATATGTTTCCTTTAAGACCTGCAGACACATTTAGTTGATGAGCCCATTACAGTAGCAAGGACTGATCTGGGGTCACTCTGTCAGCCTTCAGCCCAGCTGGCATTATAATGTTGTACATGAAAAGTAAAATCTCTCATCCTTTGGCAGTTATGTTTTCTCTGCATTAGTGATTTCAACACCAGTTTTGTCAATAAATTCAGAAGATATATCATAGGGGAAAAAAAAAAAAAAGTAAATGTTTAGCAGACTTCATTTCTTTTCAACTGAGAGCTGCTTTCCACAATTGTGTAACACATCAACTGCGCATTGTCAAGCATGGGTAGTTCTGCTGAAAAACAAAAGCAAAAACCAAAACCAAACAACAACGACGAAAAAGAAGAACATAAACATAAAAGTTTCTGGTATTTGGTTATACTTCCTCAGAGAGGAGCAGCATAACTCAGGAAAACAGTGGAGAGAAAAAATAAGATGGCATTTAGAATAATAAGACTTGGAGGTCTGCCACCTTTCAAATTTCTGCGCCTGCAGACAGTGCCTGCGATCTGATGGTGTGGAACAGTTGTACTCCATTCCCAGTTGTCCACAGGTAGTTTTGAGTTGGCCATAGGAGCTTTGTAACAGGCAAAAATGCAAACTGTTTACAGAGAGCCCCTTTTAATGCTTCAGACACTTCAATAATTCACCCAGCGGACCAAGACTTAAGACTTGCAGATGTCCAGCAGCTGCTGGGTTTGTTCTTCTGTTTACCTAGCTGATTTGAACAAGCTAGAGCATGGTAAATGCTTCTTGTTAGGACATAAATGAAAAGGGAACTCTTGGGATTAAGCAGTCCTTAGGCATAAACAAATCCAAGTAGAAGTACCGTCTGGGTGTTGATATTTTTATTTCACATGGCATTGCTTATAAATTTAAATCCTGCAAAAGAACGGGAGCAGATCCCTTCTAAACCTGTATAGATTGTATTTGGAATAGAGTAAAACTGCAACGCAGGGAAGAGTATTATTCAAATATTTAAATCTGTGTTGGAGAATAGGCCAAATGTATTCCAGATCAGAGCTTACAACACAGCTGAAGAAACTGTATAAACCAAAAGGAAATCCCAGGACATGAAAGAGTGAAACCCATAGAGGGAAAAGATGGATTAGATGTTGAAAGTTAAGTCTGAGCAATATGGAATATATTTTATCAAAAATTGCTTTTTAAATGGTACTTTCTCTTGCTACAGAAGACATTATTGAACAAAAAAAACCCAAGCCCAATGCAATTCAATTTGAATTTATCACTCTGTTCTTTTAATATATTTACCCAAGGTTAACAACTCATTAAGCATCAAATTGCTCACTCTTAATGAGTCCCTAATGGTGAAAATGAGCTGCCTACAACTGTACGGTAAAATAACAACAATGGCATGGCAGAAGGCTGTAATAAAAATCAAGTAAATGCTATTGAATATTTGGTGTGTGGATGCCAGACTGTATTTGAGAAGTGGTTCCATTAATGTAGTTAAGTTGATACGTTGGCTGTAAGTATATAAGGCTGGTTTTGTTTTCAGGAAAGGTATTTAACTGGATTTTGGTTTATTTTAAAAGAAGTTCAGGGAACAGATACTGCATGTATACAAATTGTTAGGTTGGGCTTTTTGTTAAGTCTCAGGAAATTGTCAGGGCCGGGGGCAAGGAAAGTAATGTCGAAGAATCTGTTCTCTAAATCCTTCCTCTTCTGTATGGTCTTTTATGATCACTTGGAATAAACTGAGATTTTTTTTCACATCATGTTTCTCCCAGTCTTCCATTCCTAAGACTGCAGTGCCTACAGGACACGGTAGTAAGGATAAATTCTGGCAGGTGTCTAACTAAAACACAGTCGTCCCTAGCGCTGGCAACTTACCAATGCCCAGTCTGACAAATGACTTGAACAAGTAGAAAGATGAAGGAGTAGTTAAAACAACTTGGTGGTTAAGTACTCCTGTATGTGTATAGCTCATAAGTTCTGAATTGTTAAATATGGAATTGATAATGCATCATAAAAGTTCTGAATTGTTAAATATTGAATTGATAAAGGATCATCATGATAAAAACACACTTATCAAAACATATAATGCTTTACACTAATGTTTGTCATCCGGTAAACTTGTTCAAATGGTTTTCTTCTACAAGTATTCCTGCCTTTTTAATAGTTCTTTTTTAGAGCAGCAGTAACTATAAATTCCAGGAAGGCTAATGGGCCTCCTTAAGATACCCTTTTCCCTTATGATGAAAATTCCACGCTGCAGATAAATTGGACTTGCTTAACTTTGTGATGACAAGGATGTCTCTCAGTGAGAGCCACTCATCCACAGGTCCAATAGCTGGGCAATATGTTCTCCTAAGTGGTCAGGCTGTTGCTGGTAAGGTGTATGACAATGTTGTGACCTCTTCCTCAGCTGGCTGTCTTTCGCACCTCTACCCAGCTTGTCCTTTGACCTGTTTTCCTCTCCATAGGTGAAGGAATGCAAGGCAAGTGCTCCTGAGGTGTTAGGTGCTACAAGAGAGCTGAAAGTTCAGAGAAACTCACTAACTGTCCCATGTTGCTTCACTTGTATTCTGACTGGTACCATTTCTCATCTCGTTTGCTTGAGGATGCCCATTTGGCTTCAGTAATTACGTTAATCATTTAACAGTGATATAACTGTTTGAGGTAGACTCTGAAAAGCAGCAAACTGGCTTCACTTTACCTACCAGTAAAATGTAGAGTGAGACAAAACTGTGAGTAACATCATCAAAATCTACTGAATGCAAAGTAGGAATGATTCTAGGCCTTTACACAGAGTAGCTTCTGTTTACTACTCATAGTACCTACAGCTTGCTTAATGCCTTATTTTATGGATACCTCATGCTTGGTTTATGGATACCTCATGCTTGTGCCCAACACTGAAACATTAACAAGAAGTGCAGCTTCCTCAGTATTGTTCTTAGAAGAAGTGTCCATGATATGATCACTGTCTCCTGTTCTTGTGTAAAAGTTGATTTCCTAAATCCTGGCTATGAAAACTTTGGCGCTCTCAATACATCTAGCAGAGATCTTAAAAGGAAAAACCATTTACTCTGCTCAGAAAGCACTGGCAACAGCAGAAGGAATGCTCATCTGACAAGATGGTGGAGTGTTTTTTTTTTTCCTTCCTTTTGAAGCAGCCCATAAATGTCAATGGAAGATGAAGAGAATTACTTCATGATCGAGGTATTGTTTTGTGACAGGTAACTATTGTTTGGGGAATTTTATTTCTTGTATTCATGTAATAAGTGAAAAATCTCCATTCTGCAACCTGTCTCACTTCACTTCCTTCTCAAGAGGACCCTCCTGACCCCAGTGGATTGTCAGCTGCTAATGTAACACTCACTTTGGATGGAAGGAATTATTGGTCTAATGGAAAACGAGTTTCCTGGCACATCATCGGTATAAAAATCTTAAAGGAGGAAAGGGAAAAATGTGGCCTCATTTTTTAAGGTTATCTACTTAGTATATTGATTGTTTTGCAGCATTAGCATCCTCCACAGAGGGGAAGGTCAATACCATTATAACTCCCACTGCTCTCACCCACTCTTTAAAACCAAATTGAATCCAGCATATTATTGAAATAAGAGCATGTGCCTGCAATTATTTTTTTTCACTTTTAAGTTCCATTGAACAATGGACACCTGGCATATCAACCATCAAACAGAAAATTAACTGTACTAATAGCAGTGCAGATTCAATGCTGATTTAATTCTGACTTCAAAAGTTAATAATCTCCAACATGATGGATGGTTATTTAATGAGAAGGATTCATGGCTTCTAGAAACCACACTACAAACTAACAAATCAAATCTGATGCCTTCACCTCCTTACTGAATCACTGTTTCGGCACCGCAGAACAGCTGGGCAGCTTCATAGCTCAATACAGTCAGGAAGTGGGGGATTGCAAGGGGAGCCAAGCTCTTCAAGCTGCCAGGCATGTGAAAGTCTATTTCTGAGCTAAACTTGCACACAAATAATTCATGGAGTAATAGGCAAAATAATAGCAGAAACCAAATCCTATTAACCTTTCCCAGAAATATTTTCTAATTGGTAGTCTTCCATGTTTGCAGATCATTATCAAATACCAGTCAGGTTGTTTTTTTTAAACATTAATTGAAAAGTTCTAAAAGGTTTGGGGGTTTTAGGTTGTGTTTTGGGTTTTTTTTGTAGGTTTGTGGGTTGTTTTTTTGTTTGGTTGGGGTTTTATTTTATTGGTTTTATATTTTTGCTTGGTATTTCAACTGAATTTAGTGCTGATGATGCCTGTGGAAAGGATGCTAATTTGGTTAGCAATTATATCAATTTGTTGTATCCCCCACTTTCTGTACCTGACTGGCTGGTTTCATGGGGGTCCATGAGACAGTCAGAGTCTGCAGGTTGGGTTTTTTTGGGTGAGAGTGTCAAAAGGAAAGGAAAGGGATTATTGCTTCCTTCACTGATTCTGTAAGACGGACATATCTGCCTACTGGCAACTGACTGTATTCCACCTGCTGCTTTCATACAGTCCACTGAACATCTGATAGCAGTGGCTTTCAGACTCTTAGCATAGATCAAATTAGAACTGTCTCTGGCTAGAAGTTGCAATACTTTTCCTTATAGGCACCTAATATTTTGCTCCCTTTGGCAATTTAGCTCCAATAAAATATCTTTTTGTATGAACAAATCTGCTTCGTGCCAGAGAAGGTACTAAATGATTTAACCTGCACCGTTCTGTATGCTATAGTTAAGGTAAAGAGTAGTTAAAAGTATTTTTATTAAGGTAGCGAAATGTGTGTTACATTGCTGTGTTATTTTTCAGTACCTGGAGAACATTCATTAGGAAAGGCTATCAGAGTAGTGATAAATAGCTTACGTTAGTTTTTTTTGCATCCAAGCCATTCCTCTGGGAGACTCAGTCTTCATTCCTTCCTATTCAGAGAAACAAAGAAAGTGGTCCATTTGTTTGTGTCTAAAATTACACCGCAAGAGTAAGGTGCAGTTCCTGTTACTGTTACTCCTACAGAATGCTGAACTGCTGGTGAGAGACAGGGACATAGATGTCGTAGCTGTATATTTGCTGTCCCATGTCTCAGGAAAAGCTGCTCAATCTTGTCTTCCCTCTAGTTCTTTTTTGAAAACTCACTCTTGTCCTGGCAAAGCTAGCTTGAATTTCTTTGTGCATTCTTTCACTTGTGACATAGTCAATGTTCTTCCAGTGTGTTAATTACCCGAAGCCTTTTGCAGCCTGATCTCTGACTCAGAATTTCTGTGAACACTTAGGAACAGGGAGCAATCGTGCTCAAGAAACAATCATTGTACCATTGTGTTAATCTTAATGGGAGTCACATTTTGGCAAATACATTTGCAGCTAACCTTGAGAGATACAGGTTTGATCTGAGGAAAGAAGAGTCCTAAGGAGTTCACAATGAATTTTTGTTTTGCCAAAACCTACTGGAATGTAAAGATAACATCTTCGTAAGTAAATAAATACCGGTTGGTTTATCAGGCTCTGAGGCACCTCAAGGATGGGGGGAGGAGTGTATCTGTTGGAGTCATAACACCACCACTTTAAGGACTTGTTATCAGTCATGTATACTTTCAATGATTTTTAGTATTAGGGGAGAAATTTCCATGATTAATTATTTAGAAAAAATGTTCTCAGCCATTTTGGAAAGTGAAGCTGAGGGTAAAAAGTTGTTTCTTTTGGTTTATTCAGCAAGTGAAGGCAAACAGTGGCTGTTTTGTAGGAGCTGGTTTTTGGGGGAGAGGCATTTGAACTTCAACTCTCCTGTGCATGATGCTGTAGTTGAAAGGTACATCTTCCTCAAGGCAGCTAGTGATGCTGCTAAAGAATCCCATGGCAGAACTGGAAAATAAAAAATGCAGAGTTTGGAAAATAAATTGTGAATAGAAGCTGCTAGGTAGAAATGGCTTCGCAGTTTTTCATTGCAAAGCAGTAGGGGAAGAATGTGATTACAGTAACAGGTACTGTATTTGATAATGGTCAGGGTCTGAGATGCAAAACTACTGATTCCTCTACAATACCTAGGAAATCCTTGAACGTTTCTTACTGCTCTGGGAGGTACAGCTAAAGGATTCCTGACTACTGTTAATGTGGAAAGTAGAATAATTCTGGCCTGCCTCCTTGTGGGAATGTTTTTTTCTACTCCTGGAACATTCTACTTTTCCTTCTAACCATAGAACAAGATAAGAGCATGATAGAAAAAAAAAAAAAGGTAGAAATTTAAGTCTTGTTTCTAAGCATGGATTAGCAGACATGGTGTTGACAATTTAGGATGAAGATTATAACATATGGAAGGTATATGAAGAGTTTTAAAGGCTCCTCAGTTGACCCCTCATGCAGGAATTTATGGTAGAGAGCAAAAAGCACATTACTCCTGTCTTGGTGCAAGGTGAAGGTCAAGTTCTTAGTAAAAGGACCGCGTGTCATGAAACCATCTTGAAACTCTCTTGTTCTGGATCTGTTAGTAGTCTTCCCTGTCTGCTGCACTACCAGGGACCACCTCATTAAGCTGTGAAATTCCTGCTCTACAGTGGAAAAAAACTCTAGGCAAACCAAGTACATGCATTGTGTACAGGAAAATTGATAGCTAGGTTTAACAGTGCAGATGCACAGGAACAAAAAGACTAGGGAGGAAGGGAAGAGAAAAAAGTACCCAGTTGTGAAGCAGTAGTAAGGGCTAAAGTAAATGTTTTCCTAGCCCAGTGCTCTGGGAAGGCCTGGAGTAGGGTTAGAGGGTTGAAGGAAAGCCAAATGAATTAATAAAGACAGATGCATATAATGTTACTGTGAAAGAGGTTTATATATGCAGGTAAAATAATTTCTGTTAATGAATAGCACGGAGAGCTTCTCACACCTGTACTATCCCTTTCAAAATCCAAGGTAAATCATTTCTTCTCTTCCAGAGTAGTCTTTAATGGATCAGTTAAGGCGTCAGAAGTTGTGTCTGCCTGGACTAACAGTGCAATGACCTTGGATTGCACTAGCAGTGAGTTGGCTACTGCATCAGTTACCCTACCTAGAACCTGCCAGTAAGCATTTACCTTTCCTAAGGGATATCCTTGAGTGCCAGTGATTATTTAAGTAGATAAATATTTCTTAATCGCTTAAATTGTGAGCTGGTTGCAGGCTGGCTGCTGTAACACACCACTCAAACTATGTGTCAGTCTTCTTAAGTCAGAACTTAAGCTTCCATCACACTCCCAGCTTGTCCTTCTGCGTTGTACATAAGGCTTCACCACTTCACTCTCTTAGCTAAAAACTCTCCTGTCACTGTTCTTCCAAAGGCTGCCACCTCAATACTGCTCAGCAGGGACACAGTTCAGATCCAATTGAAGTCAGTAGGAAATATCCATCTGGCTTCCTGAATGCCACGGATGACTTCAGCAAGCTGAGGACACACAAATACAGGACAGGCATGAGTGGTGTGTGTTGGAACAGCATTGTTGGGATCTGTGCTGCAGCTCTTTCAAATTCAGCATCCTGGGTGCATGTGTGGAAGCAGCTGTGGCCTGGAGGATGCTTCAGGGAGCAGCTGGCTTGCTTGCTTGCTTCCACCTTGCTCTGAGAACAGCCATCTATTTCTGAACAGCAGTACCCACAATGACCCTGCGTGTCAGGGTTGATCTCAGTGCGTTTGTGTTTGCAGCCGTGCACTGCAGTAGCCTTGTTCTGTGGCAGGTGGACTGGGATGGTGGGGGAAGGATACCATGTGTGCACCATTTTTATTGCTGGCAAACATGAAAGAAGAGAGGGTGCCAGATATTACATCAAACCTTGGAACAAGAGGTATGCAGGAGAAATGTGCTGAGTTCTTGCTGGCAGATCGTGCCAACTGATGGAAGAATTGCCTAATTTGGATAATAAAAATGCCTTGAACTATAAGCTGAAGCTTTGTAACAGTTGTATGCTGTAGAAGTAGTTAACGAGACTTTCTTTGTTTGAGCCTTGGAAAGTCTCCAAGACCCACTCAAGAGAGAAATTAGCAAATGTCTTTTTGTTTCCTGAAGCAAAATTGTCTTGCTGAAATGCAGAGACGTACTCTCTCCATCATCACCACCTAATCAAAACCGAAGTGGTTGTGGTGAGGGAACAAAAAGAGTGGGAGTACAGGGGAAAAAAAAAGACAGAGGTAAATTAAGACTAATTGAAGGGGGAGGAGGGGAGGGGAGGAGAAGTGGTTTGAAAATTACCCAAGGGTTTTCTAAACTGGGGGTCCTACGGCTGCAAACATCACACAAATCTCTGTCCCAGTCCTTCTGGGAATGTTGCTAATATGAAAAGTGATTGGTGGAAGGCTTATGTGCCACCAGAAAACAAGGAAAGCTGAACAGGAGCCTTAACGCAGAAATGTGTTTGCCATTGGTCTGTCCTCTAGACTAGCTTAGAAGTAGGACATGTTTTCATCAAGAGCTGGAGTTTTCACTGACAATTCTAATTTTTAGTGTTTATTTCAGTGACCTAGTGTAGCGTAAAAGTTCTTCTCCTTTTAAGCTTGAAGAATCGACTGAGGTTCAAGGACTGTGAGTGAGGATTCCTGAACTGATCCATCCTTGCCACTTGTTTTGCAGTATGTTCTTCTGGGCATCTGTCACAGCTGTCTGCTCTCTGGCCTTACTTTCCCTGTTCGTAAATGTGAATAGCTCTTGGGAAGTACGGTATGAAAAGTAAAATCATTTGAAGCTATAAGATACAAAACTGTGAAGAAGCAGTGAGCTTGAGGAACAATGTGACTTGGTCTTTTAGAATAATGGGCTACCTACAGCTGCTCATTTCTAACTTCTGAGATTCTGTTCCAATCTGTAAGTGCAGGGCTGATCCTTGCTATAGTGGTCTTCAAATCTATGGCACCGGTAAATTAAGAATGCAGATCTATTTTGAGGTTTTATTTCTGTTTGATGTTTCTGAACCTTCCTTGCTCTCACATTAAGCAGTCATGTTGAAGGCTAATTAAATGTGGGTGAGCATATTTGATCCTTCCCATTGTTTCTTGTCAGTCCGCTAAAAGCTCAGGAGTTACAGCAGCTCATCAAGCAGGAGTCCAAAAGGCCACAAGAGACATCAGTAGATTATGTATGAATCAGTGGCAGGCAGGCAAAAGAGAAAGGTTAAGGAGGGGACATTATAATGCTTCAGTGCTACTTGGTTGTATTACTGCAGTGCAAGCTCTCTAAGAAGAAGTGACACAGAACCATAACTATTTGATGTGTCAGTGCACAATGGGCTAGTAATTAAATATGATACAATTTGTTTATAGTTTTGGACACATTTTCTGTAAAGGTCTTTTTTTTTTTTATTTTCCTTCTGTGCTGCAGTCTCACTCTGTAAAATACACCTGATACCTCCTTCCAAATACAGTTGAAATGCTCATGTCATATTAATAGAGTGCTTTGAGATGTTTGGCAACAGATGATCTGTAAATACAAGGAATTGCTATACTTTTATTAAAGTTTTGTCAGCAAATGTTCATTTTATGATTAAACTACAAAACGTATGCTGACACCCCTGCAGGAGCTTATTCCTGAACCAGAAACATTGAAACTAAAAGTTGTGTTCTTGCATTCTCAGTGTATAGGAAACAGTAAAGCTCAGAGAATTTGGGACAGCCACCTCCTGTCAGCATAAAGGCCAATAACTTTAAATTTCTGTGGACCTTACAAAGCATACCCAAAGAACTATTAAATAAGTGCAGAGGATGACTAGAGTGAATCACATCTGAGAAAGTCACCTCTGAGGTCGGGGGGGGCTCCATCCTTCTTTATTTTCAAATTCCAGGTGCTGATAATACCAGTAACAGTCCCGACTCCTGTCCTTTTGAAGTCAATGTCAACTTTTGTAGTAGGTACATTGGGAATGACATAAAGCCTCAGTTAAGGATGAAAAGTCTGTGGTGTTCAATGTGTTTCTGATTCCCAGTGCCCGTTTCCAGCGTTCATTATATGGTTAGTGACACTGAACTCCTTTGGGCTCTGGCTGTTTGTAGTGCATGTGGGAGACCAGAGTGGCTTAGGCTGACACCAGGATGTGTGCAGTGTGTTTAGAAAACTGTCACCACAAGTGTTACCCTTTTTTTGACAGCTTTCCTAGATAGTTGCTCGTATTAGCCAAGATCTGAGAAGACCATGAGAAAAGTAATTGCACCTAAAATCTAGCGATCAGTTAGAAAGTGGCATTCTTCTCAAGAGAGGGATAACTGATTGTGGGTTTCTTGCACCTTCAGAACGAAGTGGTCTACAAGAGATGAAATAACTGTGACTGTAATTACTAGGATGAATTGGTATAGCTGTCCCCCCAGGGCTAAATTTTCACTTACCCTTGTGTGCACCTTTTCTGGGAGAATGACAGTTCTAAAGAAACACTCATCCAACATTGTCCATCAATAGATATACTGCAAGCAGTTACTTTTAATTTTTATTTTAAATCTTTCGGGACAAGTCTTGATGTTGTGTCTGGAAGCAAGGGATATGAACAGATGGTTAGATGTTTACATACACTTCCATGTTTGCATGTGCCCTCCCATGCTTCATTGTCCCTTGGCTATACGTGTGGAATTTCTGAAATCATCAGTTAACTGTCCCAAACACTTTGGTAAATTGAGTCTTATAATCTGATAGAACTCTTTGTCTTACGGCCTGTTTGAAACTTTCACTTTTCAGAGGTGCTCATATTTATTTCAGATGGAAGAAAGGCAGTGAAGCTGTTTGAAATAAATATTTCACTTCAATGCAAGCCACAGAGAGAAAGTGCGTATACAAGATCCGGCTGCGGAAGGATGGCTACTCACTTATTTATGAGTGTAAACAGAAAGACCAATTAATGCAGAGACCTTTAGAAAGGGTTGGAGCATAGTGTGGCCATGGATAGTCTTTCACTGATGTGTTTCTTAGCCTGGGTATCTTGCTTTCACTAGGGACCAGAATCCTTCCTAGTTACGTCATCTACTTATCTCCAAAATTGCTGCAAATAAATCTTAAGCATTTTTTTTCTGTTGTTTTCTAGTTTCTCTAGAAATTATTCTATTTTTATCCATATCTTGCAAAAAAAAAATTAAAAATTAGGTAGAGTCTTTGGGGCTTTTGTTTGTTTTGGTTTTAGTATTCTATGTTTCTTATGTTCACTTGAATTTAAAAGTACTTAATTGGGAATTCCAGTGCTTAAGCTGCACATGCTGTTCCAAAATGCTTCGGTAGTAAGCTACCCTTCGTGATTTGTGGGGTGAATACTTGGAATCTCATATTACATCATGGCATTGCTGCTTGAAGGGCCTTGAGTTTTCATTCCTTGTGTATATTATGATCAACTTCGGTTGTTACCGTTGGCATTTTCATTTTTCAGATGTATATTTATTGATGTAGTGTCTGGGTCAAAGCCATTGATCTGCTTTGACTGATGCATAGGTGATGCATAAAGGGTGCATAATTTTTGAACCAGAAATTGCAAATATATTCACTGTCTTTTTTTTTTTTTTTTGAGCCCTCTCAACTCTATCTCATAACACATTCTCACACCTTTTGTAATGCCTTTCATTGTTCCCTTTCACAGAAACTTTGCTGGGAATAATTAATAGAATATATTCTTTTCAGGCTTGGAACATGTTAGTATTGGAGCAATTGTGAATTAGACTGTAAATATTTTATCAAAACTGGAACTATTTTGTGGTAAGGAGTCAAGGGCAGATATAGCTGGTAAATTCTGTGAAACAGTTTTTTTCATTAGACAAGCCCACAACACTACCACCACACGTCTGTCCTTCCTCCAATGTCTTTTTGCTGCTTTTTTTTTTGCTTTATTGCAGGGTTTGCGCATAAAATTAGTTATCAGTCTCACCACATATTGTATTACTGGTGTTGGTCAATACTGGATTATGAGGAGTGTTAATACAGTCCTCAATAATCTAATTGCTTCTCCTGTACCCACTGAAACATTACTTTAAATAGCAACAGTGACCAGGTTGCATTTGATTTCCATAATATATTGGTGGGATTTCATTACTGTAGTCTGCAGAGTTTAGTCATGTGGCTCTACCTCCATCTATGTGTTGCATCTGATTCATTTTGTCCTTGGCAAAGTCCTAATCAAGAAGGTATAGTGCATGATGGGCTGCAGGAGGAAAAAAAATGAGTGAATAAGGCTAGGGCAAGGGGCATGTGCTACAGGAAATGTGTACTGTATAGACCACATGTCAACTAATAAGTCACTGTTTGTCAAGAGTCCTAGAACTGCAAATGAAGTGTCAAGCACCCCATCACCAGCATGGTGTAAGGAGAGCAAGAGGTGATAATTGGTTGGGAATGGTGTATGGGCTAAATTGGCAGATACTGGCTTAAGCCAAAGAAAATGAGAAAACCTAGCTCCTCTGCTTGGTCTTTTTGACATTACTGTCACAAATAATGTTAAGGTCTTGTCTCAAGAGCTAACCAGCAATGAAACTGGTCGGTGTTCTTGTATTTTTCCTTTGGCAGCCACCAAGGCACTGCAGCAATTAGTTTGACTCCAGTGCATGATCTTCTTTCCTTCAGATTCAATACTGTACATAATATACCATTTTCGTGCAGTATAAGTGAATTTTTTATTGTTTTTTTTAACGGTAAAAATGAGCAGAGGTCCTTACTATCTCAGCCTGTGAAAAAAAATGTTCTTAGCCATAGGCATGGAGCAGTGCATTTGCAGAAATCAAAATTTATCCATCCCTAAAAATGCTATTTCACTTCCATGTGAGGATGGATACCTGCCATAAATCTTTTTTTAGTGTTGTGATGTTTTGGAAGAGGACAGTCAGACAAATAAGGCTACTTTGATGTGATATGATTGTCCCTAGTGTTATGGAATCCTTTGACCTCAAAAGAGATCATGAAATAGAGTTGCTGAAACTATGGGGAGACCAGACTGAAAATCTCTAGTCCAGCCTCCCACTCACAGCAGGACTGTCACCAGCACTGAGCCCCGTTACCTCTGACACTGTCTAGCTGATCTTAGAAACATCTGGGTGACTTTTGCTTATGAGAATATGGGGCCCATCCCGATGCTGGGAAACGCCTGCTCCTCAGTGGTTCCCATTTGTTAGGTGTAATTCTGCAAACAGTGTGCATTGGGGACAGGATTGGAAGCAATGTTTACTGCTTGCAAGAAGTTTATACTGATTATACCCTAATAAGTATATAGTGAGAGTATGTGCATGCTGTTCTAACTACAGTGCATTTCTAAATGTTATTAACTTCTGGTGTTATTACCAACTCATTATTTCATAAATGTTCAAACTTGCTATTAGGAAATTGAATCTGTTACTGGAATGTGTGTAAAGACCCAGGCAAAAAACACAGTGAAGATCATTTTAGTAACATGCAGTCACCACTCTGTTACAATATTGTTATGTAGCGTCACTCGGAGTTTCTCTGAGCCTTTCAATCCAAAAGTGTTAGCCTCTGATCAAAAGCAGGTTGTGCTTAGTTGTGTAGCTCTGCACCATGTAAGACAAGTGGACTGTTCACACTACAACAAATAGAACAGATCAAACCATGCACATAAACACTTAACTGGAATGTTATTGTTATTTCAATCCAGTGTTTTAAAGAGGAAAATTATAATAAATTCATTAATAAGTATGAAAGGAGGAAAGGGGAAAAAAAAAAATGAAACCCAAGTGGCAGACAGGTAAGGACTGAGGGAAGAATCGAGAAGCTTGATGTCTGTCTCTTTGGAGAGAGATCCTGGATCTCGGAAGGAACAGGAGTTAACAGGTTGCATGGCATTTTCTGCTCCCTGCATTTCCAATAAGCATCTCTTGAAACACTCAGGAGTTGTCAGTGTTTGACCAGGAACTACAATTACTTGAATCCCATCTCTTGTCGTACTCTCCCGAAGAGATTTCAAAAATGCTTTAAAGAAAAGCTGTCAAATGTAACTCCTGTCTTGCTTCTTGCTGGCTTGGGTTTTTTTGTTTGGGTTTTTTTTTGGTTGATTGGTTGGCTTTTTGGTTGGTTGGTTTTGTTTGTATGTTTTGGGGGTTTTTTTACTTTTTTTTTTCCCATGGATTAAGTAATCTATTTATGTAGCATGTATTTAATTCAAAATACTATTGAAAGGCATAAACTTCTGAACAGAAAGTGAGCCATAGACAAGCTTTTAGCAATGGATCAGCTGCAGTTGCAGCCTGAGCACTTTTACAATGTAATGTAGATACGACAATGATAAGAAAAATGCAGATGTCAGATGGAACTGTGACAGCATGAAAGAAGTGTTGCAAAGAGGGAGAGAAATGTGGATGTTAGAACCATAATGAGCTTATTTTCTCAGGTTCTAATGGAAAACTAAGGGGAAAAAAAAAACCCTGATACTTCTAAAGGTTTTAACCACTCATTTTCATGCTGTTAAAGGGTTAAAGAGGACTTCCTTAACAGTTCTTTGGCTCCCATTGTGTCACTTTCCTCTAGGTTTAGTATTTTGTGAATTGGGATAGGAGATTTAATGTTAAATAAAACTAGAAATAAAGAAATAACAGTTATGCAGAATGACAGTTGCACCACGAATGAGAAGAAATAGCAGTTAATGCCAACTTTCTTGGCAAGTTGACACCTGTATTCCTGATATTTGTGATGTAGTTTAGTGGTGCTTGGAGGTGAGTAAAGGATTCTTCACCCTTTTTATAAGACAAAACACAAAGTCTAAGGTGTTAAATTTCATAGTCCTCTCACCCTTTGCTGTTGGTGACAATACCACGGAGACATGACCATTTCCATGATTGTAGTCCTTTAGCTGTCTCCCAACAGGAAGGCAACTCAGTGCTTAAGTCTGGCTTATACTTTCTTGTAACGAATCTCCAAGCTGCTAGAAAGTACTCCAACTAAACTTCAGTCACATTAAATTTGAGGAAGTCCCATGTGAGGTGGAGACATAGTTGAGTAGCCTCACAGCACTGGAGAATTAGAGGACTTGTACCATTGGCAAGGAAAACGATGTGATAAAGCTGATTTCCTCCAAATTCCCATTTTCCCATGCCAGTTGTTATAAAATAGCATCTTTTCTGTTGGAAGGGACCTAAACTGATTATCTAGTACAACTGCCTCACTACATCAGGGCTCCTCAGAAGTTAAAGCATACTATTAAGGGCATTGTCCAAATGCTTCTTAAGCACACAGGCACAAAACCTGACAAGCACCTCTCTAGGAAGCCTGTTCCAATGTTTGAACACTCAAATGAATGCCCCCTAATGTCGGGTCTGAACCTCCCCTGGTACAGCTTTGAGCCAGTCACACATATCCTACCACTGGATACCAGGGAGAAGAGTTTAACATGTCCCTCTCCACCCCCCTTCTCAGGAAGCTGTAGAGAGCAATGAGGCCACCTTTCAGCCTCCTCCAAACTAGACGAGCTCAAAGTCCTTAGCCATTCCCCCAAGGACACACCTTCCAAACATTTCACCAGCTTTGTTGCCCTCCTCTGGCCTCATTCCAGGACCTTTACATCCTTTTTCAACTGTGGAACCCAGAACTGCACACAGTACTCGAGGTGAGGCTGCACCAGTACTGTATACAGCAGGATAGTCATCTCTTTTGGCTGGCTGGCTATGCTGTGTTCGATGCATGCCAAGATACAGTTTGCCCTCTTGGCTGCCAAGGCACACTGCTAACTTGTACTGAGCCTGCTTTCAAGACCAGTACCCCCTGATCCATTTCTGCGGGGCTGTTCTCCAGCCACTGCTCTCCCAGTTTAGACTCGTGTCCATCATTAAGCTATTCCAGGTCCAGACTCTGGCATTTGTTCTTGTTAAATTTCATGCCATTAATGGTTGTCCCAGGCTCCAATCTTTCTAGATCACTCTGCGAGGCCTCTCGTCTCTCAAGAAAGTCAACAGCACCTCCCAGTTTGGTTTCATCAGCAAACTTGCTAATGGTGCCTTCAACTCCTACATCCAGAATGTTGATAAACGTGTTGAACAGAACCAGCCCTAGAACTGAACCCTGATGAACATGGCTGGTTACTGCTTGTCAGACAGATGTAGCCCCAATCACTACAATCCTTTGAGCCCTGCCTTCTTCACCCAGTGCATTGCAAACTCACTCGTCCCACAGTTGGGCAACTCGTCCAGAAGGATACTGTGAGTGACAGTATCAAAAGCCTTAATAAAATTAAAAAAACTACATCCACCATCCCCCTTTCATCCATCAGGTGGGTGATGTTACCCCTCAAGAGATTAAGAAGTGGGTTGAATGTCTCTGAGGCTTGTTCTCAAAACTGTGCTGAAAATCCCAGCTGGCAGTATCTTCAGGCTGTGGATATTTCAGTGCTGGGACCTGAGCAGATGCTAACTGAGGTACTTTGAAGAGACTGTCATCCATGCCATGATTAGGTGATTATTTGTGATTTTTCTTTTGTCTAGAAGTTTCTGCCATCTTTCCATCTCTGCTTCTTAGGGAAACAGTTTAAGAGAGTGTGATAGTGTCCCTCTTTTGCTATGTTCTTACAGGCCTTCCACGCTATCTGCAACAGCCTATGCTGGTAGCAGAGGGTGCGAGCTGTTGCCTGAGTTTGTCCTTTTCCTCCCTTTTTAAATTGTAATAAACTGTGCTATGGTTTCACTTGTGCTGATGTCAGCTGGGAGAGGTAGAGCAGCCATCCTGTGCTCTTTA
Organism: Chloroceryle amazona; assembly: GCA_027560015.1. NCBI lineage: Eukaryota > Metazoa > Chordata > Aves > Coraciiformes > Cerylidae > Chloroceryle > Chloroceryle amazona. The sequence goes on from JANHFX010007393.1 coordinate 30,030, forward strand.
ACACAAAAAAATAGGAGGTGCAAATGGATCCACTGGATCTTCCTTATAAAAAAACAAAACCAAACCAAACTAATAAAAAACCAAACAACAAACAGCATCAAAACCAACAACAAATCCACAAAAACTTTTAGATCACATCATTTTGGAAAGTGATATATGAGAAAAGGAACAGTTATAGGGACTTAATCTTACCATGGGACGGAAATAGGTGACTTCAAGGTGAGTTACAGATGTACAGAGGCCAAAAAAGATAGCAATTAAATATTTAATAGGTTAAGTCTAGTGCAGTCAGTCAGAAGAATCAAGGGCAGAAGAAAATCTCTGGCAGTGACTGGTGGCAGATGATGATGGCACGTTGGAGGCATAGCTTAGCTTTTGTGGTTTTTTTTCTGAAGTTTCCATGATGACAAAGATAATTGGAAAAACATTATTCTATTTTGCTAAAGTGCAATTCCTTAAGGCTTTAAAAATTTCATCAAGAAATCCTTCCTTCCCCTGCCTCACCTACCTCTCATTACCAGTAGAGGACAGAAGGATGGAAAGGGAGATAAGGAAGGTAAAGGTAAGGAAAAGCAAATGTAGGCTGCAGACATTGTACTGCTGCTTCAGTTGACCTGCTTGCTCACGTGTTGTCTTCCAAACTTGATTGTCAAGATAAAAGGATATTATTTTTTGTGTCCCAGTACATCTATGCCTGAAAGTAATATCATCATCGCTCTGAATTCAGCTGAAGGAATTTTCTTTACTCCCTGTCCTGAATTACTGCATGTTGTGTTGCAGTCTACTGAAAAAGTGTCATGAGATGCCTGCATTTCAGTGATGCTCTCTGGTATATGTAGCATGCAAAGATGTGGAGATTTGGGGAGTGAAAAGTGCTGCTCCGCTGCACATGCTAGGAGTCTTTAGGTACTGGATAGTGAAGTAGAAAATTTTTGGCCAAATAGTTTCCTTTTTGCAGTAGGGTGGTAAAACTGAACTCCCATGGCAGAAGAATCTTGGCTTTTTGCTGACATCTTACACAGTGTTCTCTATATTCAGAATTTAATACAGTATATTGTCATAGTGGGTGGAAACATATGAAGGTTAAGCAGGCCAAGTAATCAGCTTATGACTTGTTTCTGCTAGCAAGACTACTGTCAGTAGTCATTAGCAGTCTTCTTTGGTTTTGGGGGATGTCAGAATAGACAAAATGATATGTAAGATAAAAGCATAACAAAAGAGTAGTAAGTGGCATGGAAAGTGGAGGACTGGAACAGAGCAGTAGTAGTGTCAGGTATAAGATGAAAGGAGCCCTAGAGGTGAAACACGTGCAAGTGTGTGGGTTGTTTTGTTCCTACAAGGAGGCTAAACATTGTGTACAAGCTGGCCAGGAGGCTAGACTGAGGTCAGGTTGAAATGTTAGCAGGCAAAATCTCGTAGAAACATGTTTGAATCGGTATAAATAACGTAAAAAAACTCAGGCAGAATCTGATACGAGACTGAACTGAAGGCATTTCCACCAATGCATAACTCTTTTCTTTAAATATTCCAGCCAACAGCACTGCTGATGTCTTAATGGAACGTCCTTTTCATACGGCATACACAACAATTGATCTTTCTGCTCTCCAATTTATTAATTATAAATATTTATGAATTATTTATTATTTAGTTAAAAATTGCTTGTTTAGAGCAGCTGATGAGGTGCTGAGTTGTTATAGTGCCATTAATGGACAAATCATAAACCAGAAATTTTAATGTGCTGAATACTGAACAGGGAAATTTAACTGTTAGAGTCACTTCAAATAGCTATTGTGTGCTTGAGAGAGAACTCGTATAATTCAAGTAGTAAGTTCTTGTGGTATTCACAAAGGTATATTTAAAAAACAAACGACAAACCAAACAAGTTAAGGGTACAGCGGTGAGGTAACCATGTGTCCAACAGATGCTTGTTAATCTCACGTCAATCTAATACCTACCTAATGTCACATTTGCCTACAACTATGCTGCCGTGGTATTTGACGTGTGGTGTTCCCTGTGCCAAGAGCAAGGGTGTCATCCTTCAGAAAGCTCTCTCTGTCAATGTTGACTGTTAACTTACAATCAGCTTCTCTGAAGAATGCAGACGCTGAAGATTGCTTGGAGTAGATGAAGTAGCTTTAGCCCTGAGCGATAAATCAAGGGTGCAAATGGAGTATATCGTGCTTCCATTTTAATTTCAGAGAGGAATGGTCTGGTTGGTGGATATGTTAGAAGGTGGAATAGAAATTGGAGCAAGCCAGGGTTGTTTTGCTGTTTGAGTACTCAATACCAAACACAGCCAAAAGGGTGGGACACTTCTAAAAGGGAGAGAACTGGACCATGTGTAAACCACCTGAGTCCTTTCTGCCCCTAGAACCTGTGCTGCTGTTAATCTGTATTGGGTTTTCATGGCAAGGGTTTGGTAGGATTGGGGGTGGTACAGGGTTGGCTTCTATAAGAAGCTGCTAAAAGCTTCTGTGATGTCCTATAGAGCCAACTCCAAGATGTACCTGCCACTGGCCAAGACTGAGCCCCGCAGCAATGGTGGTAGCCTCTGTGATATTTAAAAAGGGGAGGGAGGGGGAACCCTGAAGTTGAAGAGAGGAGTGAGAATATGTGAAAGTAACAACTCTCACATAAGAGAAAGTTCAAAAAGAGAGAGACAAAAAAAACCCACCCATCATCTTTACACAGGTGCACTTAGATAAATCCTGTGAAAAACATCCTTACAAACAATCCTTAATTCTACTGTTTCCTTTAGGATATGCAGTCCTTGATTTAGTCAAATAAGATGAAGGCCCTTGAAGGCAAGGTAAATAAGGGTGCATTTACTGTTGTAAGGGGATAAATTGTGTGTAAGCAGCTGCTGTGTTTCTTAACAAGGATTATCTTGAGGCAGGAATGTGGCAGCTTCCCATCCTTGGTAATAAGTATTACTAAAAGTGCAGAATGGATGGTGAGTGGAACTTTGATTGATAGATTTAATGATGAAATTCCGCAGTTCACAAGGAACTATTTTAAGCTCAGTCATCCTTCCTCTGCTCCCTCACAAGGACCCACCAAAGAGGCAATAGTACACTTGAAAAATATTATTCCAGCTACTCAGAAAGAAGCAGGTTCTCTTTATTTCCCCTGCAGCAGCTGCAAGGTTTATATGCAGAGAAATAAAGCCATCAGAGAAACATGCTTCTCACCACAACTGGCACAGCTTTAGCTGCATTTCACAGCTGATGTATGAATGCCTCTGGTTCCAAATGCATAAAGCACATACCATAGGCTACTCCCCCTGCTCTGCCAGTCTGTACTGCCTCTTAACTCTGCTTACTCCTTGGCTCAGTCACAGGTTGAGCTTTGTGAGCTGCTCTACTGGCTCAATCAGCTTTTTCTTGCAGGCTGTCTACAAGGTACTATACCCTGGATTTCCCTTTTTTGGCATTATCATCTGCCATTTCCACTTACTTTATTAACCATTCTTCATCCTGTATCATGCTACGAACCCCACGTTGCCCTCTAACTGCTACACTACCTGCACTAGAGCAGCGATCTCCAAAACTTTTGATCTCCCGTTCTTATCTGCAAAAAGGTTTTGAGCTTACACCCCCTATATGCATATATTTATTTGTTCACATCATGTGCTGTTGTACTAATATGCTGTATTGTAAATTGTGACATTTGAAAAGGCTGAGATAAAGATGACAATATTTTAAAATAATTATTTGTTTACAGAGCAGTAAACCTATCTGAACTCATCCTTAAAACATCATTTTAACGTTGAAAGGACAGATTAATTTTATTTTTTTAACATATCTGCTAGGTAGCATATTACTGAGAGCCACTCGTCACCTCAGGAAAGGTCAGCAAATCTGGAACACTTGTGTTTTTGTAAAAGCACAGTATGTCATTTATCTTTAAGTTGCACGGCTCTTTTAAGCACTTTCCCACAAGGTACCCAGAGAACTTTTGTGTGGTACAAAAGAATTTCACAGTCACTCCCCACTCCATCTCATTTCAAAGTGTTATAAAAACACTATTGTTTTAAAGTCTTGTTTTTAAACAATGGACGATATCAGGGACATCCTCTGGCACTTAGAGCTCTTTTGGCTCCAATTCCTTTGCTGCAATAGCTTGCTGTGAATGATATGGGGAGTAATTTTATGTGTGGTATTCTCTCTTCAACCTTACCCTAAAACCTAATTTTATTTATTTATTTTATTCCAGTCAAAGCACCCACTCCATGCGTGATTACACTTGCCCAGTTGTTTCCATAAGACATTAGTTTAATTAAAGAAGTCGTTTAGGGTTGAAAAATATATATTATCTGGTATATATTTCCTTCTTCATGTTCTGGATGCTTAGTTTTTAAATGTCTTGCTAATTGTGGTGGCTTTGTACTGTCATTAATTAATATCTCATGGCACAGTATAAATTTAAGGCAAGAGTCATTGTTAATACTGTGGATAAAAATCCGTATTTCAAATAATCTTCAGATTTTTTTGGCCTAGTTCTTGCCAGCTCAGGATAGATTGTCACTTGTGGCTGCTGAAGAGTTCACACTAGCAGCAGAAGTGTCAGCTCTGCCATTTTCTTGTTCACTTGTGCTCACATTATCAATCTTCTCCTCAGCCTGTAGTTTCTTTGCAGGAAGCTTTTTTAAGCCACTTGTCCATTTTGTGAGAGTTAGCTTAGTTAAAACTAGGTAATATAATCCATAAATCAAACTAAGCGGGCACACAAACTGCAGTATATCAGAATACACTGGAAGTGATTGAGGAGCAAGTAAGGGTGTTACTCTGAAGCCTTCCATGCTGTGGAGCACCCACTCTTCTTGCTGGACTTCTCCTGCATCATATGTGACACGGGCTCCTCTGACACACTGGCAGTAACTTATATATAGTTACAGATACTGTCAAAGAGCTCTTGCCTCAACAACAACAGCTGACACATAATATAATTATGAAATAAACACCAATTGATGCTGCAAAGCTTTCAGTTTGTATCAATCACTCCAATGCTTATTGATTAATGGTGTGTTTTCCCAGACTATTTGTCATGGCAATGAATGAAGTATTCTCTTAGTACAAGGAAACAATTGGGATCTTTTAGAGGAGCATTTGCTGCCCTTATGGGTGAAGGTAAAAGTATTGGGTAAAGTATGTGTTTCACTCCTGCAAGGTTTTGGGCCCTTTGGACTTGCAAGAGGTTCTGCACCAGGGAGAGGGGGGGAGGCTGGAGAAGCTGGGCTCTTTCTGGATCTCAATAAGAAGGCCAGACAACAAATGTCTTAATAAAATAGCTGTTTCAATAAGAGTAGACATTTCAGTAAGAGTTAAAAGAGGAATATAGATAGTGAGTAAATATTCCATTCCTCCTTCTCCTGGGAACCCTGTTTTGATACAGCACTGTGTGCACCCCAGGTGCATTTTCCCCCAGTGCGCTGCCCAGATCCTGTCTACGGAGCAGTTCCTATCTCCCTCCTGTGCTGTGGTGCTTTTATTTTATGTAGCAAACAGAATCATGTATCTTCACCTGACAGGTTGGGAAGTTATCTCTGTGACAACACCCACCAGCACAGGGTGCTCCAGCAGCTTCCCAGGCATTATCTACTCCTGCTAATGTATGGGCTTCTCAAGCCCTGAGTATGAGGCCCAACAGAGCAGACATGGCCTGGTCAGGATCACTAACTCCCCGAATAAAACAGCTTTTGCAAGGCTCCCAGTACATTAGGTGAGAGAAAACTATATCCCAGAAGAGAATCTGGCTTGTATCTGGATTTTCCATCTAAAATTAGACAGAGGTAGAAAATACTATGAAACAACTAGAGATGATGGAACTGATCAAATCTTTTTCACAGTTCAAGATTCAAAAAAAAAGGACCAGGCAGTGCTTGAGATAGTTGGAAGATCAGGAGGGTAGGCACACTCAAACTACAAGAGTGAAGAGGGTCATAAAGATTTCCTGTAATGAAAGGTGGTTAGCTGTTGTATTCTCAAAGTGAATACTGCACAGCATTTACCAATTCATCCAGTTAAATAGAACAAAAATTTATTGAGATATTCCTGTGCACAGGTCTTCAGCTCACTTTGAAAAATAAACTGCCTTCTGAAGAGATCTCAAAAATGGCAAGAGGAACACATTCAGTAGTTTCAGGTACTTACATTAAAAAGAATGGAAAATATGTTCTTCAGCTAACAGACAAACAATAGTGGAGTGCATTGTTTTCCAGAACTTGAGAAGCAAATGTGACTTTTGTATCCCTTCCAGATATCGCTGACCAGCTCTTAGTAAATGAATGGTAATTTCAGCCAAAATCTAGTTATTGCTTTGATTAATTTTGTTCTCATCAAAGACTCCCGAAAGGAATTAATTTTTTTAACAATAGGTATTAGGGGGGTGAGTAACTAGTGAGAAGATTTTGAATTGCTCATTTATCAGCATAATTGGACTTACTCAAAGTTATGGAAACTTAGAATGTAAAACAGGAGATTGGAATGTAAAATCAGTGGTTTTCAACCCATTGAGGATTGTATGCATGGACTAAAGACTGAGACATCATACTATAAATAAAAATAACTACCATCTGCACCCACACACAGTGTATATCTATCTGTATGTGTATAAATACACATTTCTTTCTGTGTCACTGGCAAGCGAGAATCAGATTATTTTGAATATTTATGGACCGGTGTTCTAATAAAAAAACATAGATAACTTTGGAATTTGCTGCCTTTAAAACTTGCAGGGAAAAAAAGCTGCAATATCCTTATAATCACCGACAGTTTCAGAGAATGTATTGCAAAATTTTGCATGTCCTTATGGCTAAAGATTATAAATGGGCAATATTCATCTCTAAACAGGTGTTGTGCATTAGGTGGTGTGCTATTATCTTTATGAAATATTGATTATAGAACTAAAACTTACTGGTAAGCTAGGTATCATGATATTAAGTTTCTTGTGTGTACATTTGTTTGGTATTCTAAAAGTGGCAGTTTTATGAAACTAAAAATCATTACATTTTGACACCAAAGGAAAACAGGTAATGGGATGAAGCCGTAAGTTCACTCCATTCTGCATTCATAGCCATGCCATTAAGGCTAAAGGTTGAAGAGTTTACCCTTCTTCTGCTTTCAACATTTTTGCACAGGGTAGTATGGCTGTGTTCATCGTGTATCTAAGGAAGCAGGTTTTGATTTGTTAAATCCTCAGTCCACTTTCACATAAGTATCTTCAAAGAGTTATGATCTCAGGTCTGAATAAAGAAGTGCCATTAGTGATTTAGGGTGAGAAGGCAATTGTTGTGTTCCTTAGGTATTCTTCACACTGTTTCTACAATCCTTTCTCCAAATATAGAAATGATGAGGATACCATTCCAGAAAGAAACGTAAGCTTATTATCTCCCAGCATTTTAGAGAAGAGGTCGTGCTTTCAATCCACTTGTTACACATTGACTTTGCACTTTGAGTTCTCAGTTCCAGTTATCCTTTATTTCTTCGCAGCATTGTGGAGAGTATTGAAAGAACAGCAAACATTCTTTTAAACAGTTGTCCTCAAACAAGTGTTAGATCAGTTTCCAGGATTTTCTGGAGCTCTCTTTCATTTGAGATGGTTTTATCTCCCTCTGTAATTGCAGTGGCCATTTGATCACATAAAGCAGGAGGGCTATATTCCCAGGAAAAAAAAAACAACAGAGAATAGTCTCATATCCTGAAAATTTCAGTGTGGCATAGGATACTCTGACGTGGCTTTAAAGGCGGGAGTAATTGCATTAAATAGAGAGTTGTCAGTTCTTTGTAGTCTTAGTCTTGAGAGATAATAGAGCATTTGCCTGGGGGCTGTTTCCTGGGGATTTGTCTGTTCAGCAGCTTCATTGCCTCAGAAGGCAAAAACCCACCAGAGTTGATGTGACTTCCCATCCGTGTTGAAAAAGCTGTGTGACACCCCAGGGATGTGAGAGCACGCTAGGAAAGCTCTCCTGCACCTTACTGCTGAGTTCTGTGGAGCACCACATGCAAATGCAGTTATGTACTCGGGGCTGTGGGTGCCACTGTTTATTGCAAATGGGTTTTCAATTTATCTGAAATAAATGCTAGCACTGTGAATTGTTACATTAAAGACCCTACAGCAAGTGACAGAATATACACTGTGCAGTTTATGGTAGAGTAACTTCATCTCCAGTCAAGGATTTTAGCATTTTAAGATAAATGTCAAATTTGTTGCATCATTTTCCGGAGCGGATTGCAGTAGGGACTCTGTGTGAGTGTTACAAGAGGTTCTGCTACTTCTATCATCCTCTGGCATGTTCTCAGAATCACTTGTAAGAAAACCCCCTCCTATGTGCTATAAAGGCCAAATTTTTTGCCTTTGTACAGAAAACCAAAACTGACTGAGGTGAAGCCAGAAGTCCACTGTGTTGTCTGAACTGCCTAAACGGGGGAGTATTTCACAGAATCAGAAGCATGAAGACAAAGCAAAACCTCCAACATATGCAAGTTTTCTCATATCATATGTTCTCTAATGCTTTCAAGCTGGTTTTCTCTATGTAACCTTCATCTTCTTTCCAGAATCCTCATAGCTCTGAAATAGATGGCTGTATGAAAAGATGATCTTTCCAGAAACAAATGATCCTAGAAAGGATCTGCATTAGAAACCTAACAGTTGGTAGATGGACACAGTCAAATTGTAGTCAAATCAAATAGCAGCTAAGGATTTAGAGATTCTGGAGGATAGTAGTCCCATCTTGTAATGAGCCTGTAGGCTGGGAGAAATCAGAAAATAATCTTTTTTTTTTTGACAATTCTATTGAAATTGCAGAACTGAATTGAACTGGAGCCCTTGGGGTTTGGCTCTGGAAAACCAGGCCTCCTCTATTTCAAGTTAAAAAAAAAAGGCGTCTCTGGCTGTAATATTTTGGACTTACAAATGTAGAGCTGAAATTGCATGCATCACTAGTTTTGATGTGGTTTTTGGACTCTTCCTTCACTCCAGCTGAAAGAAAAATCCTTCTCTTCAAGAGGTCACATTGAGGGTACTTTGTTCTGAGTAAACTGGGGAAAAGAAATGATAACTGTTTCACCTGTCTTTTAAAATCTAAGTATAAATAAATCCCTTTTATCTTAAAGAAACCAGACTATCCAGTCTATAACTGCATCACTTGTATCTTAAAGAAACCAGACTAGCCCGTTTCTAATTGCTTCTGGGTGAAGTAGAGGGCTTGCCAATGGCACAATTATCTGAGAAGGAATTGGTGATAGCTGTCACCTGTTGGGGACAGAGAAATAGACAGAAGATGACAATGTGCTTTCCTTGCATCAGTACTTACACAATTCTGGCTTCAACTTGCCATCCCTAATAAGAAGAAAGGCTCTAGTGGCAGTACATCTTCAGGTTCTGAATTTATTAGGCAAGACCCAAGTGTTAAAATCCCAAAGCTATTAACAGGAGCTGAGAAGCCATGGCCTGAAAGTTTCCCCAGGAAAGGAAACACAGTTGTTTGGGAATATTTAAGGGAGTGGTCACATCTACCTAGGGGAAATTTTGAAGAAGTTTGTCTAAGGCTTCTCCTGAGGTTGGGTCAGGTTTAGATCTAGGCACTGAATAAATTTTGCATAGACCATGACAACGTGCCAGCTTTGCTTTCACATTTCTTATCTTTTTTTTTTTCTTTTTTCTTTTTTTTTTTCATGCTGCAAGCAGCTGCAGTGTGCCCTCTGCAAAGGGAGTACATAGCTCAGATGAGCCTAGCAGAGGCAGAGCCAACCCTTGGCTTGAAAAAGTCATGATCAAATTATCTGGTACTTACTTACTCATAGAAAAAATAATTGACTGTTCTTGGACTGGGATTTCCAAACCAGCAGCAAGGGAGCAGTAAGCACTATGTTGGGATAGCTACTGAATTATATTTTTTTCCCCCATTACTTTTTTTTTTTTTAATCCCATGCAGAATTTCTACTAATGGGAAAAAAAATGCTGTATTTTGAAAGGCTTTATGGTTATTGTCTATCCACCATTAGCTCAAGTCCTCAGAGGACTAACCATGAAATTGATTCTGGGAAGGCTTGCTGATGCCTTTCCTTCTCTTTTAGACTGAAGTTTGCAGTAAAGTTGTCATTCCAACTGCAAGCACTCCATTCATCACCTGTGGGCTCGTAGGTTTTGGTACACCTGTAATGTCAGAAACAGGTCCAATTCCTTCTCAGGAATTTACACTTTATTCTTCTAAACCTTCCCTCTGAGGTTTCATTTAGCTATAGGCTACTTCATTTCAGATCCTAATATTGGGCTTTTATACTTGCTGTGCTGCGTTTCCGAGAACATATAAAGGATGAAAGATGCTTTGGAGATGCAAGATATTGCAATTAGCAAAAAAAAAAAAATAAAAAATAAAGCCCAAAACACTGAAGTACAAAATGACAAATGCTTATCCTTGTCTCCAACCAATTACAGCCTTCTCAGATCAATATTTTGTACAACCTGTGAGAGGTAGACATGTTCTAGACTGTCAGCGATTTAGCTGAAGACAGTCGTGGTGTTGCCAGCACTGTGCCTGGGTGTAACACAGATACGTAATAACAATTGTGTATTTATGAAGTCACGTGTGTGAGAGCCAGACCCACTGCTTTACTCATTTAGCAAAGCTCTGGAATCTCACTTTGAATTTCTTCCTCTGCAGAGATGCTGTGCTGCTGCGTCCTTTCCTTTGCAGCCTCAGTTTGCAACGCCAAGAGGGATTGTAGAAATCCACACTATGAAATTTATTAATACTTCAGCTTGTACCTGTCAGAAATTGTCACTGGATTGCTTGGGGGCCCCTGGGGTTCTGTTGACTGCGTCCCACTTTTCTTCTGAGTTTTCAGAGGAAGAAGGGAATATCAAACCAGTACACAGCAAAGCAACGTTCTGACACATTTTTTTCTTTACAAGTGTAGATCCCTAATTCATGAGCTTGCATAATTATATATTTGCTTATGAATAATACACTGTGGGGTTTTGTTCCCAGTTCTCCACCTCCTTTTTCATTCCTGTTTGGATGCCTACTGTAATTGAGCTGCCTTCCAGAGGGGCATCACAACACCCCACAACCCACAGTGAGAAATCCTCACGTCTTGCTTACACCCCATTTCCTTCCCACACCTCAGCTCAGAGAATTTAAAGAGCCCTCGTTAATTAACACTGAACCTTGCAGGGTGTGCATGAATCACAGCAGCTGTGGTTAGGGACTGAAATTTAATTAGAAGCACATATTAGAAAGGTGATTTTTTTGAAGTTTCAAACTGCAAGAGGTAGGAAGTTAGCAGTAAGTGTGCTTCTGTTTACGAATCAGGGAGGATGTAGCGAGGTGTACGATGATGTCAGTTTTCAAAGTCAGAAAAGACAAAGACAAAGCTACCAAAAGGTATCTTGCCATTTCAAAGTCACTTCGAGGAAGGTTTTGCCAAAATGATTCACGAGGTTTCCTACTGCTATTTAGAACCTGATGCTGACTGCATCAAAATCTAATGAGAATGCAGTACATGGAAAACAAGGGTTTAAAAAAAATAAGCACAGGGAAGTATTCCAGTAATAATAAAGCATAATGTTACTATCTTTCTGTCCTAGTATTTTGAATAAGACAAATTGGCCAAGCGCTGTAATGCATCTTTATGGAGGGTGGAGGTGGCACACAACAGATACAAAGACTTGTTAGGAGAAAATCAGGCTTTGTCAGATTTGGTGACAACACCTGTGTCTTACCCAGCTTTCTCTTTCACAGAGTACTGTCATTTCATTAGAGTGCTTTATGCCTCCCAACATATTTAGTCTGTGGATCTTCATTTTGGTGTTATTGGCATAATAATCATTTTTTTTAATGAGCTAAACACTCATATATTTGAGATAGTTACAAAAAGCAGAGGCAAATTACTTGAAAGCATGTGGCCAGTGCCACTTGAAGTCAATAAGCAACATTATCTGATAGTAAAGTGTGGCAGAGGTAGCTGTTTTGATATAACACATCTTCCTTTAAAAAAACATTTTAAAGTGTGGACCAAAAGACCTGCTGGATTTTAACACTTCCTTTGGTGTAGAGTCAGAGGATGGAAGGATAAAGAGCTGTGGAAAGAAAAACAGTTCAATTATAATGAGAGATTCAGCTTACATACCCTTAGCTATCTGAGATCTTATATTTTAGCCCAGTGGTGTTTTCTGAGTTCTGTTTATAGGAGGTAAAGAGGGATAGGCACTTCCAGTGAGCAATCATGCCATCAAGATAAATGAGTTGACCCTCACTCCAAAAGGGATTCTATTTACTGCTGAGCATTAAAGGATTCTAGGCAACTAACTTGGAACAGGTGTCTGAATCTTAGTAGCTAGGACTGGATGAGGAATCCCATCTTTCTATATAGAGAAGGTATTGAAGAACCTGTCAAGCCATAGACAGTTGATCATTCAAAGTGATACACCACTGATGTGCTCCGTTTTCGCCTCTATCTCTTCCACATTGCACTGAAGTGTATGTGCAACTGTAGACAACGTATGCCTGCCTATAATCTTGGTAGCTTTCCAAAACTAAAGAGAGTTTATGCTGCCTTGTGTTCACACATACAATTCCTAAAGCAAGTACCTGAAGTATCAGGAAGACTCGGGATGGTGGATTAGTTTGAATTGCTAGGAAGTCATGAACATTGGAAAAAACGTGCTGACCTGACGTATAGGTCAGATTGTGCTATAATTAAGTTCTACATTGCTTGGGGAAACATTTCCTGTTTTAAAGGGATGTTTGGTGTTGGTATGTGCTTTTAAGAATCTATAACGTTCCATCTCATTTCAGTAGCAGCGCAGTTCATCTGAACAGATAAATCAATGAGTCACGCTTCCACACTGTGAGCACGGTGTTTACAAATCATGGGGTGAGGTCTTGGTACTCGCCATATCTCCCATACAGGATTCGCTTCCCCACACAGTAAGAACTTCCACATTTTCTGGAATCATTTAAGGAGATGGATGACTTAACATCGATATTAACAGTTTCTATGAAAACGGGTTGAAGTTTCATTCGACAGCAACCTCCACAGTTTAATAATTTGGACATCACTTGTCATCTCCTTACTTTCGGTATGTTCCAATTTCTCACAGTTACCCTTTGCGGGAAGATCAAGGGAGAAGTTTTATCTAATTCTAAAATTCTTAAGATTTGCACTTGGTTAAAGCTGTGGAGAATTTAATCTATGCTAAAATCAAGTGCCATAAGAAAATTGCAGAATGACTACAGATCTCCCTGGAACCATCAGCTGTGCCTTGCCAAAGGCACAAGTGGGGCAAGGGGCTTGAAATCAAACAGGGTTTAGGAAGGAACAGATACATTCTCAGAATGACCGTTAAGATATGGCTTGGTTATCCTTGGTATGCAGCAATTATGGCTCTGTGAATTGAGTTGGTGTAATGAGCTGAGTGCTGAAGTTAAACAAGATTTCTGGGGACTGGGCAGAAGAAGCAAGTGTAACTGTCAACCCTGCTAGCATTATTTTCATCTGGATTTCTTCCATCACTAGTAGTTTTTTTTCCACTTTAACCTTGTTATGAAATGCTGATTTTCACTTTTCTGTGGCAGGTCTTGAATAATAAAAACAGACATGCAAACACACACGCAAAAACCTATCAGCTAAATGTGAGTTCTATATTAATTTCCATTATAAATTTGGATGCTATATTTAGTTTTGGCTGCAACCTTTTTTTAATCCAACAAGTTATGGCAAATTTGAAGAGAACTAAAGTAAAAACTATTCCAGAAGCTACAGGTAGATCCTAAAGCTCCCATTCAAACCTGTTAAAGCCAGGTACCTAAAAACCTTGTCTTGGTTTCAGAGCTGACACAAAAATAAGGGCTTCAAAATGGTGTTCAGTGGTACCATCTTGTTGAAGATATATTTAAGACAGATGGTAGAACTGACATTCCAACTGTGCTTATGTTCCTTAAATATCTCTGCGTGTTTGCCATAGCAGAAGGTGTGCTAGCCCTGCTTCCTTGGCCCAGTTCAGATGGGGCTGTAATCACTTGGCACCTAAAATTTAAACCCGTACTTTCCCATTGTGGCATTGTTCTGAAGCTAATAGTTTTTTGAGGGGACTGACTTCACAGTGGCAGATTAATTCCCAAGCCCCAAATTGCTTCAATGCATTATATTGTAAATTTAATTTGTGCTTTCGTTTAGTTGATAGCCACCGTGCCATGTCCTGGTTTCGAAGTGCTTCACAATGCTTTGTGGTGATCTTAGGGCTGTGTCTGTATAGAACAGAAAGTTTTATTAAACAGTAATAATAATAATAATAATTTCTGTGCTGCAACATGGATTTTGCTGGAACTTCAGCGTGTTATTCTGTAACTCTGTTTTCTGCAAAGAATTTATGCGGAGAACAAAAAAGCTGAAAAACTCCTACCATCTCAGCTGGTTGGGGATTTAATCCTTTTTTTTTTTCTGCTCCTTCCCTCCTCTGAGACTTTGTCTGTTTCCTTGTCTCTTCCGTCAATATATTTTCTTTGTCTGATCTACTGATTACAAAGTCCTGCTTGAAGAGAAACCGAGCACTGCCTGTCCTACATCCCATTGTGCTACTCACTTGTATAGCACTTCTTTTATGCTGCTGGCCTGTCACTGACTGCTGAGGTCACTGTCTTGTTGGACTTTTCTTGCTCTGCCACAGGATAAACTAATGCTGTTAGTAGTATCGGTATTATTAGTGTTGATTTTTGTTTATTACCTTATTTTGAGGGAGCTCCAGAGAGACCCTCAAAAGCTTCAAAGCAGCTTGGGTATGTCCGTGCCTCACATTTTGAAGCCTGAGCTTTCTTTCCTTTCTATGCTTTGTCCCCATTTCTTGCACATGTTGGATAGTCAATCATTACAGAGAATGGGACAAGAAAGTCCTTTTTTATTAACTACAGTGCTTTCCTCTATTCATACCGTGCTGTCTCTAAAGTGCATGCAGGAACAGAGTTGGTTTAAGATAAGGTTTAGATTTGTTTATGGATTAGACACTAGAAGGAGGGGGGGGGGAACGAACGAACCTGCTGGCATGGGGGAAGTGTTGTTGGACTCTGTCCTCTTTTGTTTCCTGCTTTGTATCCCTTTCTCTCTGAACACCATTACCAGTGAGGTGCTCTATTTTCTTCCATCTGTGTGGGTGGGGAAATTGGATGCCTGTTTCTATCCCAATGTTAATAGCTTTTTACTTCTGTACCCCAGTGACTATCCAGAGCAGCGTGTGCGTATGACAGGAGATGCCATTTGGCAAGCACTGTCGTTCTCCTTTACTCTGTTTCTCTTTCTGTTTTTGTAGCATTTCAAAAAGGCCAGTTGTATGGTGCTGGCAAACACAATGGAAATCTTTCTGTCCATTTTAGGACATGCCTGCATGGTTTGCCAGAAGGACAATCAAATCCCACAGGCCTTCTACCTACACAGACACAATTACTCAGAACACAGTGAATGGCACAGGAAAAATATCCTAAAAAGGGGGGAGAAAGGAGGAATTTCTGTTGAGTAAGGCTACACTCATCCTGGTGCCTCAACTTTCATCAAGTTGATACAAGGGGATATGGCAGGTGTTAGCTCACAAGATACACCAGAGAATTTGGGTCACGTGTGTCATTCTGTTTTTTTCAGATGTCCTTCCAGCTATTGATTTTGATACTAAATGTACTTTCCTCAGACTTCCAGACTTTGGGTAATGTGCTGCAACCCAGGATAAGTTACACGTCTCTGCAAGGACTGGCTCAAGTCCTAGGTAGTGATTTTCTCTTAGTATTTTTTCTAAGAGTTTTGGTTTTTTAAGAGTAGAAGACTTATAGACCCTCAATGCCATTTGCATGTGTGTCTTTCATTCTTGGACACCAGCAGGGGCCTATAAGAGATGAGCACCTTCACCTAAGCTGATTATGTTTATCCCTTATTCAATACTTTTGCTTTTGCTGTACTATTTAAGGAAACAGATGAAATATATGTTGGCTTGTAATTTTTTTCCTCAAGCCAAGGTACCGGAATAGCACCAAGAAATGACCAATGTATCTTTGGGGCAGTGATGTTAGAGCTAAGAGATGGGAGGCTATCTTCCTGGCATGAGAACTTCTAGGATGAAGTAATAGATAGAGGTAATGCTCGTGCTTATATGATATTGAACCCTATGCCTTGCAAAAGTGAGTGGAAAATAAGAGCGAATACATCCCTGCTCAGGGACCAGTCTAGGAGAAATGAACAGCAGGTAACCATGCTGCTAGCAGAGAAAGTGAGAACACTTTTTGGATTACTCATGCCATTGTGGAAAGAAGAGTACAGAAACAGCTGGTAAGCTGTCAGGTTGATCTTAAGGAGTAAATGTGAAATGTCTTCTCCTGGTACATTAATAACAAGTTATTTGGATGAAGCTATGGAGGCAGGGGAAGAGGAGATGATGCTAATGCACCTGCTATTAGCCCTTTTTCTCTTTTAAATATCAATATATGTCAGATGTCCTGTTTCCTTCTTACCAACTCCAGTAAACTCATCCCTAGCCATACTGTCTCCCAAGCCTATTCAGATGACAATTTCCTCAGGTTCTTAGTTTAATTTGGGCAAAGGGTTAGACTGGTGCATTCTGCTGAATGGGACATAGATCAGTGGAGGACATCCAAACACATGGTCGTTCCAAACAGGTCTGGGGTGTGTATGGAGCACATCAGGAGATACAGGGGTTAGATTAGGGACACTTAGGTGGTTTATCCTCTCCCCTTGCCATTTCCCTATCTTTTAGATTTATTAATAGTAACCTGAAGGTGACTACTGCTGTGAAGGAAGTGTGTTTCTTATTTTGTTTTTCCATTCCTTCTTTCCTTTTCTTTCATTCTTTCTGATCTCTGAATTTTACAGGGCCAAGAGGGATATGTGTGGCCCAGTACTGATTTTATGTTAATCATATTTCTTCTTTTTTGCACACTGAGATCATCCCTGCCTGTGACACAGTGGCTTTATTTTTATCCCAGCAGGGGCAGATAGAAATGTAATGAACCTGCTCTGGTAAGGAATGAATTTTTAAACTCTCAACATTTGCACCAATACAAATGCTTGTAACAAGAGCAGGGAAAAAAAAAAAAAAAGGCAGGAGCTGCTTTGCCTTTCTCTCTTCTACCTTACTTCTGAGCAGCCCCATGTCTGCTTAAACTAGATTGTATCCCAAAGTGAGTTTGCTGCCCTGTCTGTGTGGTTTGTTTTTAAGTCTAATTATGTCGATAGGGAGCTCTCAGGGTTGGAGGAGGAGTCATTTTTTTTCTGTAGCTTCCATTCCTTAAATACATTTTCTGCTTTTTACATATTTAACTCATGGACATGCTGGCAAAATCCTCAGAAGTTTTTTGTTCCTCCTACATGCTCCATCTCTCTGATAGATTTTATTCTCTGCGTCACAAGTTGTTACAAAACACTTAATGCAATGTGAATGCTGCTGCTTCCATTGTTTGCATCCCCCACAAAGCCAAGCAGGCTGCTCTTTTGACTTGCTTGGAATGGCAACCACTGAGAAATAAAAACACACTTAACTTGTGCTTTGAGCATCTTTCCTGCACTGATGTAGGGCTGTGCGTGGCTTTAGTTTGACGTGAATCACCCATCTGTCAGAGATGTGCCACAATCTGGAAAACCTAAGAGTTGACTCCGAGCAATGGTTCCTTTCTAATCAAATACAAAACGAAAGGAGGTTGAATACACTATTCAGCTAGGTACATCTTGACAAAGTGCTGTCAAGGACAAGACTGGATCGCACTGGAATGCCTAAAGTGTGACCGTTGTTATTTGAACCAGTGTTGCAGGATCCAGGGTAGGCAATGCTCACGTGCAGACCTATCTGTGGAGATATTTTTTCAAAGCTTGTCTCTTTAAGGGATATCACTCCCAGATTAATTTATGTTCTGCTGCTGTTCAGTGCCTGCCAACTTTTAATGTCAAAACTTGCTTGTACTGCATATAGGGAAGAACAGAGCGGAGGTCTCAGAAATAAAAAGCTATCCACAATAAATCCCAGAGTATTTCAAGTTTTCTGCCTGAGTGGTTTCGCTGTGTCCCTCATTTAGGATCTTTGTCCCATGGTGTAGCTCATATTTAGGCCTTGAGAGGTTAAGAGACACACAGAGGGGCCTTTTTTTTCCTTGGTATTTCCAGTTAATTTGGAATTCACCAACATATAGGCAGTTATTAGTTATTTTCAGCCTGGGTTTCTTTACATCTGTCAACAGTAAATTTGATCTGCTGTTTTGTGGACCATTTTCCTAGAACTCCTACTAAGAAACGACTTAAGTAATTCTGTGCCAGCTGCAGATTTGTTTCTTTACTATTTATCTCTGTTTCCAGAGCACTGCCAATTATGTGAGATGGGGCTCCTCAAGAACAACTTCTCCATTGTTTTCTTTGTCTTATTGAAAAAACAAACAAACAACGCCCCCAGAATTTTGTTCCTACTTTGTTTCCTCTAATTTTATCAGTTTCTAATTTTTTACTGCACTTTTTCTCCAATTATGATTTTTACAGTGTCTTTTGGTACAATCATTTTTAAGAAGACTCTTTGAAATTCTGACAACTGTTTTATTTGGTGTTTTGATGTATCTTTGTAGATCCAGAGTGTCCTAGTACATTTGGTTGCTTATGGAAAAAAAAATATTTGGTTTATATTATCATAGAGTAATAATCTGTGACATTTATTTATGTTACATGTTATTTCTTGTTACATTTCTGACAATGAAGTAAGGTTTCCAGGCACTTCATTCTCAGGAGCATCATGTATATCCTGCAAAAAATTAAAAATAAAAAGGTTTTTATTTTAAAAAGGAACAAAAAAAGTGGGTGTGTGCTACCTTCAGTACTGTGGTGGTTGTACTCTGTAGGGTAATTTATTAAAGGCTGCATCATAATTCTGGTAGCAAAGCAGCTTTGCTTTTAGGAATTGAGTACGTAAGGAACTGGTTTTAGGATCACCACAGTTTTTATTTTATTCTGAGAATGATATATATTAACTATTTATGTATCTTTCTGTAGATACCACAGCTCTCCACAACTATTTAAGGAGTAAATGGCACAATGCTCCCACTAAATGGTAGCATATTACTCTTGTTGTAAGAACAGGGAAAATCCAGACCTGATAACATCCCCCTTTTGTGCTCCAATGCAGTACCTTTGTGTGAAGTGTGGACTGAAGATAGTTACATTTTCTTTCCAAGTTACCATTTTAAGGATCAAATCTAAAAAGCGAGATCCTTGTGGTGAGGTCATTGCTCTAGATGTTTAAACTCATCCAGAGAGTCGTTTGAATCCAAGTTGGTTGCGTTCAGAGAGCAGGGAGTGTGCACGCCCCCCATCAGCAGACAGTAGGGGACTTGAGTAGCTTCTCCAAAAACGAATTAGGTCTCTTCTGCCAGTGGTCTGAAGCCCTTGAGGCTAAACCAGACCTTCCTTCTTGCCTCTGAGAAGTGCAAGGATTTGCAAGGTACAAGGGAAGGTGCAATAGCAAAAGTTAACCAAACACTGAGGAGAAAATTGAGTGAGAACTTGAAGTTGTAGACCGTGATGTGGAGTAATTTATGCTCAGAATTGCACTTTGCATTTGACTAATACTGTTCTGTGAGCAGTGTTCCCTACAAGTTCATCTGGCTAGGAGCCTAACTGAATCATAGCATCCACCTGGATCTGAAAACACATGATGGTTGTAAAAGAGAAACAGCATTTCACAGAGAATTTCTGGTCAGACCACAGATATCACACAAAACACTGTATAAGGATCAAGGAAGAGAGAAGTAAAAATGCAAAATCTAAAATTAATTGCATGTCTAGGACGCTTTTGCTTAACTTTAGAGGTGAGAAGAAGCGAAAGTTCCAGCGCTGTGGTAAAAATCTCTGAACGGGCAGATCAGATTGCACAAGTGTTGTATTTTTAATGTTTCTTTTTCCATCCTTTCCACCCAAAAAGCCTCTGTTTGTGAGACCTGCTATGTTTATCACAGGCACCAACAGTAGCTGGATAAACCCAGGCAGGATAATGATTTGATCTCTGAAATGGCTCATTTTGTTAACTAAATTACAGGTTGTGCTGCTTACAGAGACAGCTGGCAGGCAGTGTTGCCCAAGCACCAACCCTTACAGAAAATGAAATATGTACTTGCCTTTCATTACCGCACCCAGTGTCATTATCCCCACTGCCATCGCGACAAAGCGATGATTATCCGTGTCTCCTGAGAGCAGCTGCAGACAGAACGTGTGGACTGAGCAGTGGAACGAGCAACCCTGTCAGGAACTGCTCAGGCTGCAAACAAATCTGCAAATATTTCAGGAAGAGGTCAGATGATTTTTGGATGAAGTTTGCAGTTGTCTAGACTTCTTCCATTTGGGGATCTCTGAGCAGTCTGCAACTGTTGAATAAAATATTTTTATTCTCATTTTAAAGAGATATAATTTAAGGAAAAAATGCTATTATGCTTCCTGCAAGTTACACAGCAAGACCCTTCCAGCATAAGACATATGATTAAGATCTTCTGACCTGTAGCTCTTTAACTCATCTATTAAACAAGGATTCCCTTCACAAAAACAGATGACCTGCTGGTTCACAGTCACTGGAGTAAAGGCTTTGCCAGCTGTCCCCCTGTGTTTTCAGGAATGGATCCAACGAGAATCTTCCTTTAAACTGTAATAAATCCTGTGAGCAAGAGTGATGTGGTGCTTGGAAAAAGGAGTGTGAGGGAAGCTGTTCGCTTGTCTTACTGTTTGACACCTTTATCTAATAACTGCAAAAGCTGAAGGAGCTGCTTTTCAGTGCATTTTGTTTGAGATGTGTTCCTCATGTTGAAAAATCAGGCTGTTTGCTGCTTATGAAAACAGTACCCAAATACCCAATGCAAGCTGGTAAGAAGTGCCCCTATATTCAGAGTACTAATTGTGAAGAGAGAATTCTCAGCCTTTTCCAGAAGGGCCTTTCTAGGCCAATAACTTCTACCAAGCAAAGCCAACACAAGAAGAGGAAGCAGCTCCCTGTTCAGGTTCTTGCAAAAGGTTCTTCCTAAGCTCTATCAGTTTATTGTATATTTTGGAGCACAAGAGGTTTTATTTCTTTGTTTTTTTTCTTTAAAAGAAATTTCCATCCTTAGAAACTTTTGTTATCTGCATGAATGTTGACCCCTAATGTAATGCTCTCATTTGTAGCAATATGTGTCTAGATTATAATCAAATGCTGTGTTAGAAAGGAAAGTCAGTTGGTATTTTAATTTCATTAGTTGTATGTTAATCGGAAAAAAATGAATCAAAGTTCTTGACTTACTTCCCAGTTTTATACATTATTTGGTATCTCTCTTATTTTTTTCCCCATTTTAAACTTTCCCAGGTTGAAGTACTTCAAGTTTTCTGAGACTTTCCTATTACAGGAATCTCTATATATCTCTTCTAATTTTAGTTTCCAATTCCAATCTCAGTAATTCCCTTAAAACCGTAGGGTTATGTTACACGATAGCTCTGTTATATTGCGATTTGATTAAACATTGCTAAGCAATGTGGATCATTTTCTGTGCTGCCTAAGTTACTGTTGGCATATGCAACTTTTTCACTTTATCATGCTGGAAGAATATTCAATGTTAATCCTCCAGCAGCCAGCAGAAAGGGAGCTTGCAGAACTGCCCTTCTGCTGCTGAAAAAAAAAAAAGGGAAAGGTTTAACTATTTTTCTGCACAAGCTTTACCTGCACTGTGTGTAGAACAGCCAGTGTGACTGTCAGACTGGGTGCACGGCGATTGATCCTTTGAGCTGTGTTTGGAACTGGGGCAATTCTGAAATCAGGGCTCCTGTGCACAAAGCCTGCCTAGCTTTGAAAACTAATGGGTCTGGACCTCTGAGTATTGTGGTGAGGGTTCAGGCTAACTGAAAGGTCCCTTTTGTCATGCTGTTTTGCTAATCTGTTTCTAGATCTTATTTTCCATTTAACCATAAAATTAATGAAGTGAAAAACAATACTCATCCTCAGAGCCTACGTATTACCTTAATTAAAAAGAAAATATTCTAAATGACATTGTTAAGGTCAGCATGCCCAAATGTAGCCAACTGTAACTTTGAAATACCATTTAAGACATATTTAATTCAGCACTTGGGAAAGTTGCTGATTTAACAATACAGGAAACTAAGCTCTAATCAGAGGCACTGTACCTTTAGTAACATGAGTCATTGCATCTGTTCTCTTCTTCAGCTGTCTCAGGCAGTAGAGACACTGATCTGTGATAGCAGTGGTATTTTGGTACATGGCACTGATGCTTTTTGCGGGTCTACCTCCTCCTTTATTTCCTTTTCATAGCTTTATGAGAGGCTCTTCAGGAAGGAGCGATTCAGATCATTATTCCAACCCTAGTATACAATACCAAAAGTTCTGTGCTCTGCTATAACTTACAAGTGACACACACAAACAGAGCTGAAGAACATTTTTCTCACAATTGATTGTCACAGCAAGAAAAAGTACACAGAAACCCAAAGTCACAAGAGGGAAATGTTGGGAGATGTTAGTGGTGAGGACCTGGTATTGTGGCTTACACCATTTCTGCCAAGTGACTGATCTGGATATACTAGGGCTATTTGAATTGGACAGAAAATAGTTCATCTTTTTGACAGTGAAGAGTGGAAAACTTTGATTTGTGTTGAGTTAGCAAATGCAATGAGGTTAAGTGCAGGTTCCGTTTGTGTGTCAATACAGTGATAGAAAAGTGGCTTCTGCAAATAGACCACAGGTAAATCTCAGAAAATAATGCAGTCTACTCAATCCTCCACTGCTAACAGGGTTAAGAAGACTCAGAGGATCAATTTAAAGCAACGGTTTTCAAGCCAAATGTGTTTCTAGATAAACATCTGTGAAGTCAAAGGAATGGTGCCAGGATTAAACAATGTGCTTCCTTTCTAGTTAGCAGCTGAACTCAAGCCGCACAGGTAATCAAAGATCACAGTTCTTCTGTAGATATTTGGTAGTCCCAGCAAATGAGTCTCAGCACATCTCATAATGGTTGGAAAATTGATTGCAGGTCCTCAAAAACCAGCTTCTTACTGGCCACCTGTCCTGAAAGCCTGAAAGGAGAATGGGTTGTAGGGTTTAAATCCCCCTTCTTTTCCTTGAAGTTCTCACAGAAGGTTCATTGGCATGTAGGGAGTTTTCATTGCTGTTTGTTTCTTACAGTTGGATGTTAAAAAGAAAAAAAAGGAGAGAGAGGCTAATTAAGAATTGTATCTCACATAAGTATTGTATCTCACATGTCTATGAAATCATCCAGAAAAATGGGGAGTCACTTGGGCTTCACAGGAGACCCTCTCTGTTGTCTTGATCCAGATTGAGACACAGCTGCTGGGTTTGGGGGTTTTTGTTTGTTGTTTTGTTTTGGTTTTTTTATTTCCTTCATGAGTTCTTTCTTTTATTTCTTAAATGCAGCTGTTGCTATTAAAATTTCTTACAAAAGTAGTAAAGCCTCTTTCAAGCTTTCTTCTTATTTCCAATCATTCTGTTAGTGAAATGTTTGCTAGAAATAAGGCTTTCATGTTCCCTTTTCTTCTTGAAACCACCTACAACATTTCACAAAGCAAGCAAGCAAGCAAGAAATGTAGCCTGAAGGCTGGGGGAAGTGCCTGTGTCCAACACCACCTTGAAGGCTGCAGAGCCGTTGACCACTGAGTATGATACTGAATCCACTACATTAGATTGGCATCATTAAGTGTTTAACATGCAATATTTAAAACAAAACAACCCCTAAAAGGTCCAAGGCTTAGTCACTTGAAAGAAGAAAGTGCATCA